>BGPT01000574.1:180081-192683 GCA_003297045.1 Symbiodinium sp. clade C Y103 | reverse complement strand
AAAAGGGTCTGTGTGTAAAAGGGTCTGTGTGTAAAAGGGTCTGTGTGTAAAAGCGTTTGTGTGTAAAAGCTTCTGTGTGTAAAAGCGTTTGTGTGTAAAAGCGTCTGTGTGTAAAAGCTTCTGTGTGTAAAAGTGTCTGTGTGTAAAAGCGTCTGTGTGTAAAAGGGTCTGTGTGTACAAGCGCATGTGTGTAAAAGGGTCTGTGTGTAAAAGCTTCTGTGTGTAAAAGCGTTTGTGTGTAAAAGCGTCTGTGTGGAAAGGGTCTGTGTGTAAAAGATTGCAAAAGCGTCTGTGACGTCTTATTTCTCTCTGTCCATCTTCCCATCTTCACATCATCACCTCTTCACATCTTCACATAGTCACATCTTCACCTCATCGCATCCTCACATTTTCAAATGCTCACATCTTCATCTCTTCACATCACACATCTTCACATCTTCACATCTTCACATACTCCTCAATCTCTTTTTATTTGCGCCTGATTTATGGACATCTTCTTTCTTTGAGACATCTATTTCTCTATATATTTCATGCTATACGATTTTCACAATTACATATCTCACTATACTTCTCTTCGCTCTCGGGCCATCCGTCGTCTAGTTTTGTCATTCTTCAAGTCTCCTCGTCTTTCAACTTCAAGTCTTCCTAGGTTTGATGCTATAGATGCAGATGGCAGCGGCACACTTCAAGTTGCCGAGCTCGTCCAGGGTCTTCTCAAGGTCCGAGGAGAGGTGCCACGGGCCGCTTCAAGCGCCATCCGGTAGTAGTGTCATGTTGCGTCATGTCATGTCTGAAGCGTTTTCAAAAAGTGCAATTTGCTTGTATGCAACCACTAACCACCTATTCACTGAGCAAAGAGTCTGTGGTGGATAAAGCATACTAAGTTGGATGTTCTGAGTGCACTGGTATGCCAGGTGAGCAAAAGCGATGCTGTCGCCTCACTTCTAGCTGCGAAATCAGTCCAGCTAATGATTCGTGAGATGAAGGACGGGCGCATGTAGTAGCAAGATGCAGTGTGGGTTTCAATGTTTTGACTCGGAGACTGAACGTGACATAGCGTCAATAGAGACAGTTGAGAGAAAACCTGGATCACTGAGATCATTGAAACCTTGAAGGTCCTTTCGGTCTCTCAGCCTTCGATTTGCTCCATGTAACGTGTTTGCCTAGTCCATGGCCATCCATGGCCTGTCACATCCACCTCGGGGAACACGACCCGGCCACAGGCAGAGGTGCTGGAACAAATCAGTCAGTTCCGGAAGGTGCACTGGAAGAGGGAGGTCCAGGGTTACGCGTGTGTGTGTGTGTATATGATATATAAACAGTACTAAACAGCAATGGTATGATATTGTATGCATACATGTCATTACAGTCGACAGTAATGTCACTACACACATCTATACACAGTTATATGTTTGTTTGCATATACATACATCAGATGGGTTGCGCAATGCTCCGGAAGCAGGACACGTGTGGAGGGAGCAAAACCGCGCTCAAAACCATGTGCCGCCAGACCTGGGTTGATGCTTCAAGCAAACAGAACATTGAATACTATGCTGACTACGCACACACACACACATGGATATACATACATAATCATACATATATATACATACACTATATACATACACATACACATACTGCATGCATACATACATACATACATCCATACTTACATGCATGCATACATGCAGCATACATACATGCATAAATACATACAGACATGCACACAGACATGCATACATACATGAATACATACATGCATACATGCATGCATACATACATGCATACATACATGCATACATACATACATGCATACATACATACATGCATACATACATACAAACATGCATACATGCATGCATACATGCATGCATACATGCATGCATACATGCATGCATACATGCATGCATACATGCATGCATACATGCATGCATACAAACATACATACATCCATACTTACATGCATGCATATATGCATGCAGCATGCATGCATACATACATGCATCCATACATACATACATCCATACATACATCCATACATGCATCCATACATGCATACATACATGCATACATACATACATACATACATGCATACATACATCCATACATACATACATGCAAAAATCCGTGCATACAAACATCCATACCTACATGCAAAAATACATGCATACTGCATACCTACTTACATGCATACATACATCCATGCATACATATATGCATACATCCATACATGCTTGCATACATACATGCATGTACACATCATAGATGCATACATACATACATGCATACATACATGCATACATGCATGCATGCATACGTACATGCATAAATACATACAGACATGCATACAGACATGCATACATACATACATACATACATGCATACATACATGCATACATGCATGCATACATGCATACATGCATACATGCATACATGCATACATACATCCATGCATACATACATGCATACATACATGCATACATACATGCATACATACATACATCCATACATATATACATGCATACATACATACATCCATACATACATACATGCATACATCCACACATACACACATACATACATACATACATGCATACATATATGCATGCATACATAAATACCTGCATCCATACATACATCCACAAATACATCCATGCATAAATCCGTGCATACATACATCCATACATACATGCATACATACATGCATACATGCATACATGCATACATGAATACATACATACATGTATTCATACATAAAAGCATACATGCATACATACATACATGTCTTCATACATAAATGCATACATACATACATACATACATACATACGTACATACATGAATTCATACATGAATTCATACATACATGCAACCGTACATACAGACATGCATACATGCATACAGACATGCATAGTTCCGCGCATACCTACCTAGATACCTACATACATACAGAGATACATAGATACATAGATACATAGATAGATAGATAGATAGATAGATAGATAGATAGTTAGATACATACATACATACATACATACATTCTTACTTCCATACTTTACACTTACATACATACTTACATACTTACATATACTTACATATACTTACATATACTTACATATACTTACATACATACTTGCATACATACTTACATACATGCATTCCATGCATACATGCATACATGCATACACGCATACATGCAGACATGCATACATGCATACATGCATACATGCATACATGCATACATGCATACATGCATACATGCATACATACATACATGCATGCATGCATGCATACACCAGTAGTACTGTACAAGGCGGTGGCGGAAGTTTCAAAGATAGGAAACCTATAGGAGAGGTGAGTTTTTGTCCATCATGGATGGCAGAGCGAGCCCAGTGATGAACCGACAGGTGGTTGGTTGGAGGCAGCACGGCGTAGTGGTAGTGGTAGTTATAGTTGTGGTTGTAGCTGTGGTTGTGGTTGTAGTTGTAGTTGTCGCTGTAGTGGTAGTGGCAGTGTAGTTGTAGTTGTAGTTGTAGTGCTGTGTAATGTAGCTGTAGTCGTAGTTTCTTTGTAGCTGTAGTTGTGTTGTAGTGTAGCGTGATGTAGTAGTTGTTGGAGCTGAAGTGCTAGCGGCAGTGTAGCTGTAGTGTAGTGTAGCGCAATGTAATTCTAGTTGCCATTGCAGTTGCTGTTGTAGTTGTAGGTGTAGTTGTAGTTGCAGTTGTAGGTGTAGTTGGAGCTGTTGTTTTGCACAGTTTGAGTTCCAAATGTTCTTCGCAACACAACGGCTTGCACCTTTTCAACGTCTCAACTTCCAAAAGTGCTCCGAGACGGTCACTTTTAGCGCTTTTTACTTCAAAATATTCTTGGGGCCACAGCGCCGTGCACTTTTTCGACATCTCAACTTCCAAGAGTGCTCCGAGACTGTCATTTATTAACACTTGTTATTTCAAAAGATGCTTGGTGCCACAACGGCGTGCACTTTTTGATTTCTCATTTCACCTGATGGGCCCGCACCCGCTGCTTTAGCGAGCCTACTTTTCGAGCAAAACATCGGGAAAACACAGCGCTTCACGACTATCCTACCTTTTTGAATTTTTTTGCGCATCTGCATCATCTTTCTTCTGACTTTCTCCATTGATCTTCTCTCTCCTGTGCCTCTCCCCATCGCGGCGTTTCTATCTGTCCATACTGTTGGAGGTTTGGCTTCTAAACTTCCTTCGGATATCCATGTATATATATATATATATATACTAGTAGTACTGCACAAAGTGGTGGCGGAAGTTCCAAAGATAGGAAACCTACAGGAGAGGTTGGTTGTTGTGAATCATGGATGACAGAGCGAACCCGCTGATGGATCGAAAGGTGGTCGGAGCGTCGGACTATTTATCTGTCTCTCTATCTGCCTATCTATCTGTCTATCTGTCTATCTATCTATCTGTCTGTCTATCTGTTTGTCTTTCTATCTAGATATCTAGCTATCTGTCTTTCTATCTAGCTATCTAGCTATATCTGTCTTCCTATCTGTCTACCTATCTATCTGTGTATCTGTTTGTTGATCTACCTGTCTATCTTTTATATCTGCCTATCTATTTGTCCGCCTTTCTATCTAGCTATCTAGCTATCTGTCTTCCTACCTGTCTATCTACCTATCTATCTATCTATCTATCTATCTATCTGTCCATCTGTCTGTCTATCTATCTGTCTGTTCATCTATCCGTCTCTCTTTCTATCTGTCTATCTATCTGTCTATCTGTCTGTCGATCTATCTGTCGGTCTATCTTCCCATTTATCTGTCTATCTGTCTATCTGTCTATTTCTCTGTCTATCTGTCTTTCTATCTGTCTATCTATCTTTCTGTGTATCTGCAAACTGGAAAACAACGAAACTTTTCTGCGAGACTTGCTGAAAGTTTTGAAGTTGAAAGCTGAAAAACGAAGCTTTTCTGCGAGACCTCCATTTTCCAACTTGACAACATCAAAAACAACGAAATGCTGCAAGACTTCCTCCATTTGAAGTTGACAACAGCACGAACGAAGCCATTCTGCAAGACTCCCTCCATAAGTGGAAAGCTGAGTGTGCAGCTGACGGCCTCGTACCAATGCGTTTTGCGTTTTTTTTTCTCCAAGTGTCCAAAGTACTGTGCCTGCCAACGAAAAAGTGAAGCCGGCTCAAACGAAGTGCTGGGACTGTCATGCAAAATCTTAGTAAAGCTGAAGATCAGATGCTCTAAAATGCAACCCCTCTCAGGAAATCCGCGCCCTGGCCGCTTAACATGTGTGCTAGATGTGTCTTTTGTATTGCCCATTGCCCCTGCCACACAAAATGACGATTGACCAGCCAAAAGTGGCGCGAACATGTGCTGCTTTTGGCATTTTGACTTGGAAACGTGCTTCGCGCCAACACTGGCATGCACTTTTTGGGCATCTCAACTCTCAAAACTGCTGCGCGCCGCAATGCCGGGCACTTTTTCGACGTTTCAACTTCCAAAAGCGCTCCGAACCTGACGTGCTTTGCGCATTTTGGCTTCGAAATGTGCTTCGAAATTTTGCTTCGCGCCACAATGGTGTTCACTTTTTTTTCATCTCAACTTCCAAAAATGCGCCGAGATCGTCCAGTTTTTACCGCTTTTTACTTGGCAATCTGCTTCGTGCCACGACGCCCTGCACTTTTTCGACATCTCAACTTCGAAAAGTGCGCCGAGCATGAAGTGCTTTGCGCGGTCTCACTTCGAAAGGTGCTTCGCGCCACAACGGCGTGCGCTTTTTGATTCCTCATTTCACGTGATGGGTCCGCGCCCGCCGCTTTAGCGAGCCTACTTTTCGACCCTCCTGAGCCTGGCCTTAAACATCGGAAAAACACAGTGTTTCGCGTTTCCCACCTTTTCGCACAGCTGGATCTTCTTTCTTTTGACTTTCTCCTGTCTGATCTTCACTCTTCTGTGCCTCTTCCCATCTTTGCTTTTCCATCTGTCAATATTGTTGGAAGTTTGAGTTCCAAACTTTCTTCGACAATTATATTTGTCTGTTTCTTTGTTTGCCTTTGTTTGTTTGATCGCTTGATGGTTTGTCAGTTTGATTTGTTTGTCCTTCTGTTTGTCTGTCTGTGTGTGTTTGCCTGTCTATCTATTTATCTTTCTATCTCAATATCTCTTGCAAGTGTGGTGTGCATACATATCAATGATTGGTTTATATATACATGTATATACATATATATATATATATATTCAGTGAGATTCGCGCAAGATATTCAATACAAGGTATTCTTGCATCTGATGCTTGTATCAAAAAATGTTTGTTCAACTGTCCTGTTGTCTTCTGATATTCGGTCTATCCAGAATTGATTTACATTAATTAGTCCGTATAGGAGATCCTTTCTCCACCATTTTTCGTACAAAGTTGGATTGTTGCATGTTGCATGTAGACAAAATTGTTGTTTATCGTGTCGTTTTGACATCTTCATATTTATAGAGCACATATTCTTTATTTTATAGACATTATGTCTGTGCATATGTGTTTCTATTTGCTATACATATTGTATATGTTTGTAATTAATGGACTATTTCACAGTACAAATTACAGTTTCATTGTATGCGCTGTTGCATAGGTATGCGGTGTACACAATACACGATATTACACGTCGTATTATTTTATACGTTCAAAGTATTCACAATGATGCAAAATTCTTTTTTGCATGATATTGCATGTAAACAATGTAAATGTTATACTAGCCACATAGTATGTAGATACATTACAATACGTGCATCGTATGATCATGCACTTGTGTATGTCTGCATGTAATCTATGCGATGTACGAAACCTATGCAATGTAATGTAGCGTAGTGACATGTAATGTAGCACAAGGCAATGCAACGCAACGCGGCGCAATACAATGTAATGAAATGCAAAGCATCCATGCATGCCTGTCTGTCTGCCTGTCTGTCGGTCTGTCCGTCTGTCTGGGCGTGCGTGTCAAATGAATCAATGTTTTTGAAGCTTTTATAATCGTTGGAAGGTTTGAAGGTCCACATTTTTCTTGTGTTCCAAATGTTGTGACCAGAAATGCGTGTCGTGTAACTAGAAAGCATCTAGCCAACATTCATCCTATATTTAATATCATGCCCCATTTTTCATGCCCCTTCCACACACACACACACACATATATATATATATATACATATAAGCACATAAGTCCCACGTGTGTCTGCAGGAATTCGTAGCGGAACAAACCGCTTCTTCGGCGCGGACATCGAGGCTGCACATGTCCACAAGTTGCGTTTGGCAGTCACGGACTCGACGCAGGGAAGTAAAATATATAATGTTCCCAATTGTCAGGTGAAGGGCTTTTTGATTTTCTGTAAGTTTTTCCTCCCTTCTTCTAGTGGCAACCTCACCCTATTGGACCCCGTGCGGACAGCTTGTAGCGCAGCGTCAGACCCAAAATCCTCCAGACATGGTACCTTGTGACTGAAGTCAAAGTAGTGAGACAAAAGGTGTTGTCGGACCACAGGGGCCACCTTGCCCCTCGGCCCCCACTGTTTACAGAGAAGCAGCATGGCTATATGATGCTATATGTGCAAGGTGCGACTCCGGGGTGGGAGAGCCAGCTGATGGACACCCAGCCGGATCACACAACGTGGCTGCGCGAAGTTACAAATCCTGGCTAAACTCTTCTTGGGCAAGATGCAGGAGCTTCTCGCTCAAGGTCAGGTAAAAACTTGAGAGAACAGCTGGTGGTCTACCAGCATCGAGCGTTTTTGCTGACGCCCGGCGAAAGCAGGTTCAGTCGTTCTCTAGTGCCGGTTGCTCCGCTTCGCCTGGCACCTGGAAGTGTGCAGACCATGTCGTTGCCTGCGCAGGCTTACTTGGACCAAATTCGCAATTTGCAAGGCAAAATTGAGCAACTTGCAAAAGAGCAAGTTCGAAATGCGCGTTTAGAAGCACAAGTGCAGATGATGGAAGCTACTCCTTCCATCCCCGTGCCGGATGGATTGTCTGAGATACTGTTGTGGGAAGCCACCAGGACCAGACCAGTGGTGCATATTATTCAAATTGCCCCTTATCTGCAAAACCTAATTGTCCCAACTTGGTGTGACGCTCCATGACTTGAGTGGGCGAGTCTCAGAGTCATGCGCTGAAACCCTGCGACTTCCCGTGCTTTCGTCAGTTTTCACTGATGCAATGCATGGTGCGAAGGTGGCCAAGGATCAGACGCTGTTCTGGCCATGCACTTGCAGTCGGGTGAATCCAAAGCCGCTGTTCAAGCAACGCGAAAAAGTGGAACGCCAAGATGAAACATCTTGCAGACAAGAAGGCCGGCGGATCCACCCATAGTTTCGATAAAGGGGCTTGGCAGGACATCCGACGCATCTTCCCTTTGGACCTTACGAACGCGCCCGCTGACCCAGTGGATGTGGATAGCTGGTATGCGACCTTCAGTCCAGCCGAGCTCGCCGAGAAGGTGCTTTGAGACAGGGTCAAATTTAAGGGACGCAACTAGAGAACATGTATGCACGCAATCCAAAAAGGTTCAGATTTTTTTGACGGATGACGCGTGATAACGCATGGAAACACACGATGAAACGCGCCCATCCGCGCCGGACAAGGTGGGCGCGAGAGCCACGGTGCTCATTCCCTTACGTGGGTGGAGCATGGCGGTGCGCCCGCTATCAGCCCCATTCAGAAATCCTTAATCGGGCGGTTGGGGCCCGCGCCGTCAGGGTTTTGACGGCAGCCACCGGCGGATGCAGATCTCGTGTTGGACGGTGAGCTTTGAAATTCACGACCCCCACCACCAGCCCCCACATCTGGTGAACCCGGATGCCGCCTGGGCGCAAGCCGAACACAAATCCGTATATCCCTTTGATATAGAAAGTAGCTCCATCCATTTTTGGTTCCGCACTGTTTTCAGTATCCCCGTGTATTGGTTTAAATGATCAATTTATCAACCATACGACAGATACCCAAGAGGTCTTCACCCGAAAGGAACGCCAGTGATTGCCAGAACATGTGTCAGAGAACTTGCCGGAAAATATGTCAGCGCATACATGTAGTTTAAAAATTGAAGAAGATATGTCAGGATAATTCAGGATAGATATCAGGTTTTTGTTGGCTTTCAGGATGTTTGTGACATGGTGGGGACCACAGGAAGTAGAGCCCCTCAGGATCTTTTGACAAAATGCCGCAGCACGGCCTGGAAAAACCCCAAGGCATCCCAAAACACTGCATAGGTTGCGGCTCAGCAGCCCGAAGTCTCCAAGAATCGAAGAAGAAATGCCCGTTGCCATCCCGCAGTCGTATCTGGACTGCACATGGAATTGACAACATGGATGTTGGTTGAGAATTAGTGTCTCAGATTTTGGGTAAAATCATTCGACATGGATTTGTTTGAATGAGCAAATGTGTTACCAATGGCTTGGGTTTTGTCACTGCTGGCGTGAACGGCAAATGGTCGGTGAACAAGGTCATGTCAAATTCCCAAACACGCACGATTCTTGATGAAAATGATTGTCTGTGTGAGTTTGGGGGTCCCGAACCTGGGCCTGCGCCCAAATCTTCACGTGTTCTGATCCAAGTTGAATTGCATCTGATCTTTTTTTGGCGGTTTTTTCAGAAGTTTAGCCAAGGCACTCACCGCTCTCAACGCTACTGGGCATCAAACGATCTCAGTTTGCTGAAATCATGTCAAAATTTGTTGGCCCATCGGATGCCATTTCAAGACCCTAGGAATTTACAATGAAACCTGCGCAAACACATGATTTTTGATTTTGAAACGTTGAGAACATTTGAAGTGGTGAAGCAGGGTGAGTTTTCGTGGCCAGCAATTGTAGGTTGCGTGCGCCTGTGAAACCAAAGATCGTTGAGGTGGATGACAAACCAAAGGTTTCGCCTTAGGCCCCTGGGGAGAGAAAGGTATACACAGACGCTTAAAACAGTTCACGACTTTTGTAGCCGGCCTATATCAGTCTATATCTGTTTTCGATCTGTTTATATAATATCTGTTTATGTATCTGTTTATATCTCTGTCTGTCTCTATTTGTCTCTATCTGTCTGTATCTGTCTGTATCTGTCTGTATCTGTCTGTATCTGTCTATATCTGTCTGTATCTGTCTGTTGTTTGAAGGTAGTACACTGGACACTGTTGTAAATTTGTTTTCGGAAAGTTTGTTGTTGACAGAAAGAAGGAACCACGTTGATATTAGATTTTGTGTTTTGCAGAATGTTGGCATCATGAGGTCGGGCTGCTGTGTGGGTCACGCAAAAATTATACCTTCGTCTCTTCGTCCATTTCGCTCTTATTTGTCTTCTTCATCCAATTGTTTTTCCCCTCCAGCTGTTTTTTTGTTTTTTTACTAATGGTTCTTCCTCTTTGACAGGGCCATAAAATGCAGTCTTTCGACTGGTTGGGGCAATGCCCTGGGACGCAGATGGTCTCAAAGTGTCCAAAAAGTTTTGCGCAAGTCGCTCCACTGAGAGACTTGTGAAGCGCGTTGGCGCTGAAAAGTTCATGTCATTGAGTCACATACAGATAATACGATTCCAATGCAAAAACATGTAATAGGATGTAATACGATGTAATGCGATGCAATGCGATGTAATACGATGCAACACAAGAAGATATGCAGACAGAAAATATGCAGGTGCTTGTTGCCCATGTTGACTTATTCCAAGTTCGACAGATTGACGCAGCATGTGTGGGATTGTATGGGTAAATGTACGGATGTAGGACGGGTAGCGGAGTTGCAGCTAGAGAAGTGCAGAGGCATTTTCGATACGGCAGAGGGTTTCGCCCGTGGTGACGCAGGCGATCCTGAAGCAGCCTTGACACTGAGCATGTCGAAATCCACGCTTTTAGTTGCGGGGCAATCTGAACGGCATGGTTTTGGCGGATTCCTGAAGACTTCAGCAAATACCAGTCGTACCGGTACAACATTCTAGAATAGATCCAGGATGTCCCCAAGGGTTTGCACCTTGAGCTGTTGGTCACTGCTAGTCACTGCTTTGCTTTTCTCGATCTGATCTACCAGGCAACGGCCGCTGTTCCATTCAAAGGAACTTAGCTTCACAGCAAGAGAGCCAATTTGTCCAGGTTTGTCCACATACCGGTCACATACCTTTTGTCGAGGTTGAGTTGAGCTTCCAAGTCATCGATTCCAAACCACTGGAATCCAAGAGTCAAGGAATCTGCCCTACATCCATCCCTGTCTCAATTCACCTGCGGTGGTGTTGCAATGGAAGCACCACACAGGGATGGTTAATATTTCAAGAGACAACAGGGACACATTCAAAATGACCATTCTGGGAACTCCAACAAAACCTTTGACATTTTGTGACATTTTGAGTTTTTGAACGTTTTGACCTGTTTTGACTGTTTTGACCGGTTTTGACCCGTCTTGACCAGTCTTGACCCGTTTTGACCATCTCTTGCAGCTGATTTTGCTGAGCACCTTTGCTCTGCGACCGCCACTGTTGGTATGTTTGATGCCAATTCGATGCCAGCGCTCGGCGCGAGTTCGGCGCGAGCAGGGGCCAAGGCCTTGTTGAAATCTATGTCTGCAATCAAAGGCGATGTCATCACAATGTCATGGCAAAGTCATGGCAATGTGGATCTAGTTTTCGTGCAGCCTTTAATGCTTTAGACTTGTCGCCGTGCAGATGAACAGGTCCTGACCACTGCTAGATCAGAAACCATTTATTTCAGGAAGGAGAGGTCGAGAGAGGTCGAGAGGGGTTGACAAATTGAGAAATGTATTCAACTATCTTCCAAGACAGATCACAGCGGTGATTCGCAATGAAGACATGGCGAGAGACGACATTTGCCTTTTCCCTACCCGACCATCCCTTCCACAAGTCGTTGATTTTTTTTGTTGCGAAGCGACTAGTGACTAGCTAGCCATAGTCTTCGTGGGACCTGCCAATGTATTGTCGTGGAAGGTCAAATAGCCAATTGTCGAATTTCCAGAGATTTGCTGAAAGGAAGCTGGTTTCGTCACCGAACTCAGCGTGCAAATCTCAGTAAAGTTTAAAACTTTAAACTATTTAAAACCCGTGACTTTTTGCGGGCAAAAAGCATGCTGCAGTCGCAGACTTAATTGCCGCTGGAGTCAGTTTTGAGGCTGCCAAGTACAAGCATGCCGAATCATGCCGAATCATGCACCATACGTTTACCGTTTACCTTTCTGATTCTGGTTCCTGAGTTAAGCTGAAATCCTGGACGCAGGACTCTTCACATAAACTAGACGACGGATGGCCCGAGAGCGAAGAGAAGTATAGTGAGATATGTAATTGTGTAAATCGTATAACATGAAATATATAGAGAGAAATAGAAGNAAGGCGCAAATAAAAAGAGATTGAGGAGTATGTGAAGATGTGAAGATGTGTGATGTGAAGAGATGAAGATGTGCATTTGAAGATGTGAGGATGCGATGAAGTGAAGATGTGACTATGTGAAGATGTGAAGAGGTGATGATGTGAAGCACACAGGGACCTTTACACACAAGCACCCTTACACACAGACCCTTTTACACACAGACCCTTTTACACACAAACCCTTTTACACACAAACGCTTTTACACACAAACGCTTTTACACACAGACGCTTTTA
>BGPT01000574.1:154035-171771 GCA_003297045.1 Symbiodinium sp. clade C Y103 | reverse complement strand
CATTTGGAAGTAAAAAGTGTTAAAAACTGACGGTCTCGGACCACTTTTGGAAGTTGAGATGTCGAAAAAGTGCACGGCGCTGTGGCGCGAAGCACATTTCGAAGTAAAAAGTGTTAAAAACTGTCGGGTTCGGAACGTTTTTGGAAGTTGCGATGTGGAAAAAGTGCACGGCGCTGTGGCGCGAAGCACATTTGGAAGTAAAAAGNAAAAGTGTTAAAAACTGTCGGGTTCGGAACGTTTTTGGAAGTTGCGATGTGGAAAAAGTGCACGGCGCTGTGGCGCGAAGCACATTTGGAAGTAAAAAGTGTTAAAAACTGACAGGTTCGGACAACTTTGGGAAGTTGAGATGTGGAAAAAGTGCACGGCGCTGTGGCGCGAAGCACGTTTGGAAGTGAAAATCGTAAAAACGTGAGGGGTTCGGAGCACTTTTTGACGATTCGATGACGACTCNAAGTGCACGGCGCTGTGGCGCGAAGCACGTTTGGAAGTGAAAATCGTAAAAACGTGAGGGGTTCGGAGCACTTTTTGACGATTCGATGACGACTCGATGTCGAAAAAGTGCACGCCGTTGTGGCGCCAAGCACATTTGGAAGTCAAAAGTGCCAAAAACTGAGGGTTTTAAGCAAATTTTGAGATGTCAGTTAACAACTTAACAACTTGACAACTTAACCACTCAACAATTGAACAACTTAACAACTTAACAACTTAACCATTTAACAACTTGACAACTTAACAACTTAACAACTTAACAGCTTAACAACTTAACCACTTAACAACTTGACCACTTAACAACTAAACAACTTAGTTAGTCAGTTAGTCAGTTAGTCAGTTAGTCAGTTAGTCAGTTAGTCAGCTAGTCGGTTAGTCAGTTAGTCAGTTAGTCAGCTAGTCGGTTAGTCAGTTAGTCAGTTAGTCAGTTAGTCAGTGAGTCAGTTTGTCAGTTAGTCAGCTAGTCGGTTAGTCAGTTAGTCAGTTAGTCAGTTAGTCAGTCAGTCAGTCAGTCAGTTAGTTAGTTAGTTAGTTAGTCAGTTAGTCAGTTAGTCAGTTAGTCAGTTAGTCAGTTAGTCAGTTAGTCAGTNAGTTAGTCAGTCAGTCAGTCAGTCAGTTAGTTAGTTAGTTAGTTAGTCAGTTAGTCAGTTAGTCAGTTAGTCAGTTAGTCAGTTAGTCAGTTAGTCAGTTAGTTAGTCAGTTAGTCAGCTAGTCGGTTAGTCAGTTAGTCAGTTAGTCAGTGAGTCAGTTTGTCAGTTAGTCAGCTAGTCGGTTAGTCAGTTAGTCAGTTAGTCAATGAGTCAGTTAGTTTGTTAGTTAGTTAGTTAGTCAGTCAGTCAGTCAGTTAGTCAGTTAGTTAGGCAGGCAGATAGATAGACAGATAGATAGGCCGACGNTGGATCTGCTCTGCCATCCATGACTCACAACAACTCACCTCTCCTATAGTGTGCTGTTCCTGAAACTTCCGCCACCGCCTTGTGCGGTACTACTGGTATATATATATATATGTATATGTCAATGTTGGAAACATGATATATATATATATATGAATATGAATATATCTATGATATGAACATATTGTGAAGATGATATTTCATCCAAACTATATACTTCTGTGGTTTTGCACCGAAGGAATTGTTCGAATGCACGGTGGACGCATGTGGGTGCTGTATGCGCATGTTTTCTTCTGGTTCCGCTACTGACAGATCCAGTGCACAAGTCCTGTGAAACTCTGAAACCGTTCTGCCAGGCAATCTCAGAGGGTGCTCAAGCCCTGAATGGTTCATCTCTCTTACGCCTTTGTCGGCTTGTGCGTTTGGTGAGAATAATCAAGGCTCTGTCCTCTCCGAGCAGATTGCACACGGAGTCATATCGTGAAAGTATTTGCAACAAAGGAATTGCCGACACGTAAACCCACGTGTATCTGTATATTCTGTGTCAGTCTCTGTCAAGTGGAACATTGACTAGAGCTGACCACGGTGTGACGAGTTAAAGTCTCGACGGGCACAGTCGGCGCTGTTTGGCTTTTGCTAGGCCTTCCGCTTGAAGTTTATGGGAGAGCTACGGTTGATGGTGTCCTGACTTTGGAGAAGTGCAAAAGTTGGAAAGTCTGTGGTTACCTAACTTTGGCGAGTAAACTTAATTCGTTCCGTTTCATGCCCATTTATATTTTCGCAGTGTGTTCCGTTGAGATAAAGGTCAAAAAGTATCCAGGGATGACGCCACATTTTCAGGAATTTCCTTAAGATCAAGAGCGCAATCTATTTATTTAAGCCCTGATTCCTCCACAAAATTGCAAAGCTGAGAACAGGTTTCAGATACAATGTACCGTTTAGAGTTTAGATCCATTTATCCACTAGCGAAACTTAGAATACTGCCTCGGTACCGCGAAAGCCACAACTCACGTTTCGGGCACCTTCTAGGTTTCGAATAGTCTTTCCAACTACGCTATGTGAAATCGGTTTGTCACTTAGAATTACCTAAAAACATCATCAGAAAATTAGGCCATTGCCGTTTTTTTGCAGATTTTTCCATTCATAGCAAACACTTAGAATCTGCTACTCCTGTGGTGTTGAAGCCAACATCCACGACTTGGAAAGCCTCCAGTCCATTCTGGTTGGTTTTTCCGCAGTTGCAGTGGTAGGAAAGGGGTGCGCCTTGATTTACATGATGTGTGGCTGTGAAACTTCGGGGCACTGGGGCACGTCAGCTTGTAGCAAACAAAAAAATCAAGAACGCGAGAAATTTCAAACATGTGCTTATTTTAATACGACGACTTGGGGCGAGGTGCATTCATGCTATTGCAGGTCACCTAGGAAAAGTGCAGCTTGACCTGGGACGGGGCATGCTCTAAATGTGGAGTTCCGCATCTTATAGGTTAACCTAGGAGGAATTGTGTAGGGCTCGATTCTCATGTTCTGTGGCAATGTGGCCCTGAGGGCTGCTGGAGCAGGTCACTTTTTAACAAAGAAAATGCAAGAATCTGCAAAATCAAAATATGATGAAGTATGTTTTGTTCATTTGATTGTAAATTAACCGGGGTAGGGAGCGTTCCAAGTGATTATTTTCCAGGCTATTGCAGGTCACCTAGCAGGAAAAAGGCAAGGCTGGTTTCATATGATATGTGTTTGTGTGAGCCTGTGGATGCTTGAACACATCACTTTGTAGCCAGAAAAAGCGCGTGTTTTTTGCTTTTGCTTTTGCGTGTGTTTGGAATTTATATATTGCCTTTATGATGTTGTTTGATTCTGCGCTGGAGGCATGCTAAGTGTAGAGTTCCCCATGCTATTTCAGGCGCTCCCAGGAAAAGGGCACTGCTAGATCCACATGCGACTTTCCAGGCTGCTAGAGCACGTCCTTTTGTAGCAAGAAAAACGCCAAGATCCACATGCTATTTGCGTCGTTTGCGCAAACAATGTTCTATACTCTATGACCTCGGAAGAGGGATATGCTAGATTTGTTAGGAAAAGGGCACGGCCTGATCCTTATGCTCTGTGGTGACGTGACCCTGGGGGTTGTTAGAGCGGGGCACTTTGTAGCAAAGAAAACGTCAGAATCTGCAACATCATAGCATGGCGCGTTTGGGGCTGCAAAGCGTTGCAAAATCAATCTGCATACATGTATTTTTGCAAGTTTCATACACTTAGCATGGCGCCTGATAAGTATGTTGATTGAACACAAACATGACAAAACCCCGGAAGGGTCATCATGCTGGCAATTGATTGCCATTTTAATACGAAGCATCTTGTAAAAACGCTGGGAAACTATTGGGCGAAACACTTGTGTTTTGCAAGTTTCCATACGCTTAGCATGACCCTCCATAGAATAAACATTCCAAGCGCAGGAAGATGGATGCCTGGAAACTGAAACCACACTTTATTCATGCAAGTGTTCATGCAGTTCTCCAAGCCTGGTGACGGGCTCGACAAAGCCTTGCATGAACCAATTGACTCTGCGTTGTGACCTCAGGTGAAAGGTCTGATTGCTGGTCTTCGCACCCTTTCGCTCGCCTTTACACTGCTCTTTGTGGTGTTATATGCATCTTGGCAAGGGTATTGTTGCAGAGCCTTCTGGCTCTGTGGATTCTGTGAGAAAATTCATAAGGAGCTCTCAACTGACTCAACTTGTCTAATTTTCAATTTTTGCTTCCAGCTTCCAGCCACACATGCCTTGCCCAAATGTTTTTCCTGAAGAAGTCAGGTGATTTCAGGCTTTGCAACCACGACCATCGGAACCAGCAAGCAGACCGCAGCATTGGGTGTCTTGGCTGAGCCTGCTGTGAATCTCTAAATAACTTTCAACATCTTTCAACATCTTATTGAACCATCAATGCCCTCTGCGTAAAGGGTGAAGGCTGAGACGAGGCGAGTCCTGGCAAAATGAGGTCTAGAACCCTACTTCCGAACATTGCCCGATTCGATGTTCACTGCCTTTCGGTGCTTTACCGGTGAATGTGTACCTTGGCATCATGAGATATCATGTCTCATGTGCAGAGTGGGACTTGAGATCGAACCCGCAGAACTATTCACGGGCTGTCGCACACTGGTGATGACCCCTGCCCCTGCCCCCATTGAAGGCCCCAAAGTCAGCTTGGGTGCCCCCATCCCCCGAATTAAAAGAGCTTTGGCTCCTTGGGGTCATTTGCCGCCGCCAAACTGCCAAAGAACGACCAAGAAAAATCAGCACGCAAAAGCCGTACCTGAATGGATTAAATAAAGAGATTAGAGATGATTAAAGAATATACAGTAATAGCTTTGGTCAAGAAATATTTTGTCCACCCCACTGTTAACGCTCGTGAATGTCAACAACCAACCTTTCTGGAATCAGACCCGCTTACCACCAAAGGCAGTGCTGAAGGCAACCGCCAAGTTAAAGTCTCCACAAGCAACGTGCCAACACGCCGAGGGTTCTCAAGCCAGAACATGCCAGAACTACTTTTTTTTCCCAAGGTCAATGACAGCGGCCAGCCGCTGCATTCGTTACTTGCGGCCGAGTTTGGGGTGCCATTCGTCGCTGGCTATGTCGCAAGTTATATGCTGGTATCCATGGGAATCTTCAATGTGATCCTCGCGGTGTACGTTGACATAACGATGAAGGCCCTGCCATTTGAGATGGGAATCGACGCAAACGGATCGTGACGTTCGAGCATTGCTACTTTTCTGCTTCGCTAGGTTTGTTGACTGTTGCAGGATATGTATGGACATGGAGTTGGTTAAAATGGCATATGCCCACTGCCCATGTCCTGAACTATGATTCAGGCAAGAAACAGGCAGAGTCAATCAGAATGATGAATTAATAGTCTTAGTGTGAGCACAGAATGCTGGCTCCACGTGACACAAGGTGCTGCACAGTTTCCACGGCCCATCACGGCCCTCTGCTTTGGAGGCGGCGAAAGAGAACGAAGCGCTGACGGCAGAGCAGCACTCGCGCGAATCCATTCGCATCGCCCGGGTAACACGGGAGTTGCTGAAGAAGTTCGCAGCGGCTTTTCGCATGTTTCAGGCTCAACATGTTCAACATGCAAGCTGAACATCACATGAACAAGATCACAAACAATAGGCAGGTCACCTGAGGTCACTTGGTCATGTGACCAAATTGTAATTATCAAATTTGCCTAATGCAAAATATGCGCTGAATCTGCGCTTTTTGCGACTGCCAACTTTTCGTATCGCGCAGGATTTTGATGATTCAACGCATCCATGTTTTCAACGCTTGGACACCAGCATGTTTACGGATGACCAAATACAGGAAGCTCGCCTTGATCTTGTTCCTGGCAGCACAGGTTGGGTGGTGTTTAGTATTGCTCAATCTTTCTCCAACATTCTTTTGGGTCTTTTGGTTTCCAAAGTTCATTCTTGCAAAGTATTGGAAAAACCAGTTCCACACCATGAACTGCCTGAAATCATTTCACCCGCAACTGAGGAGAACATTGCCATCACGAAGGAACTTTTCCTTCTGGTCATCCAAGACCGAAGTGTTCAGGCAGAGGAAAAAATATTCATAGTTGTAAACACACATGATGACATGATGTTCCTTTTTTTCAGCTAGATACCTTGCGACACAGAGAGCAAGTCAGAGAAACTAGGCACTGATGGATGACCTCGAACTCCCACGTGATCGAGCCAACTTGCAACCTGTTTGCATTCAAAGACTAGGAATAGGAATTCGGCTGCGTAAAGACATGGCAAACTATTACGTTCACAGACTTTGTCTTCACGACCTGCGTGTCTCCTGCCTTTTCCAACCTTATGGCTGTTATCCTCATGTCAGTTTGGGCAAAACATCCATGTGATTTTCCACAGCTGCGTTGGTTTTGACTTCGCAAGATTGTCCGTTATCCGGCAATCCGGCTCATCACAGACAACGCACTGGGCTTCAGAGAATGGTGATTGATGGCACATCCATTTGACAGGATCTTCCAGTCTCCACAACTATCATAACTATACGTATAACTATGCCTGTTGGTGATGTATGGGGTGGTGACTTAGGATGCGGGTTGCAGGAAGATCCTATCACATCTTGTTCAGAAATTGATGAAGCAATATGAAAGTGCATCATACTCTGCAAAGCGAGTGCCAACCTCTGAGTAGATGTGGGCGGTTCGCATTGGAGCTGTCTAAGACAGACACAAAAGATCACAAAAGTATGTATACATGAGGGGCCACATTCAGATTTCGAGTTTTGCTGCCGTGCCCACCCTTGATCCAAAAGAAAATGCCTGACTTCGGGAGTGATCGTCCAAGCCCTGCAGTAATGTACCAGTCAAGCGTAACTTGCTTTCCTGTGAGCTTTGCATTCCTGAGCCTCTTGCCCACATTTGCTCACACTGTGCACGGACTTTGCTGCCGGTTTTTTGACCTCGGGCGCCTGGTAGCAGTTTGTGCTTCTCATGTTAGAAGGGTTCAGAACTGTTCAGTACGATTTTCTCTTTGCATTTGTCGCAAACGGGTTTGAAATGAGATTGAGACATGTGTGCACAGGCATCGCTGGTGGAGAGGAAACGTCGTTGTGTCAAGTGGTATTGATGTGAAATTCAACATGCTGCAAGCGTTGCTCAAAGGTAGGGGTAAATCATTGTTTGAATTCGGTTGTCTCCGTCCCTCTCTCCCTCTCTCTGCCTCTCCCTCTCCCTCTCCCTCTCCCTCCCCCTCTCTCTCTCCCTCTCTCTCCCTCTCTCTCCCTCTCTCTCTCTCTCTCTCTCTGTTTCTTCCTTCGTTTCAGTTTAAACTCCGACAACGCGAGGTTTGAAATTATAGACGCAGATGGGAGCGGCACGCTCCAAGTTGTAGAGCTGGTTCAAGGGCTGTTGAAGATTCGTGGCGAGGCGGGCTTTGAAGTTGCCGCAATCAAAATACAACAAATTGAATTTGATGGGCCTCAGTTTACTTTTCGAGAGGCGAGACAAACCAGGAAATTGTGACAGCATGCCTCGAGCGCTGAACCCTTCTCGCTGCCACTTTGTGACGCCACATGCAATGACACACGGCCAGATGTTGATTCCCCTCTTGTCACTAGAGTTCTGTTGTCCCCTGATAGTTTGCACTGGTCTACGCCAGGTGAGCAAAAGTGATACCGTCGCCTCGTATTTGGCCACGAAATCATTGCAAGAGACTGTCCATTTCTTCAAGGCCTTCGCGTGCTGAAACCCTTGCGAGCAGGTTTCAACAACATTTGACTCCCTATAGATACTAGTAGCATCTAGTAGCATCTAGATAGCAGTTTTTGCTTGAGCACTGTACCATGGGACATGCAGTGACTACTTTGAATTACTTTGGTTAGCGCGTTCACAAGCAGTTTGGCCGTGGCTCGATTCCCCCCAAAGACATCGTCAGCATTTCGCTACCCTAAATCTCGTCCTCAACTTTGGTTTTGCTTGGCATTACTTTTTCCTGCGCTTCCAATGGTCCACTCTGATTCCGAAGGTGGACCTTGAATCTTCCCCAATCACTGGTCATCATGTTGGCGGTGCTGAATTTCCTCATCCTCTTCGTGCAACTATACATACATATATATATATATATAATCATATGTTCTCATACTCGTCCCTTCCAGCATACATATATACATCGCCTCAATACGTAGGTCTGGATGCTCGCCTTACTAACATGCCCCAGCTTC
Source organism: Symbiodinium sp. clade C Y103 (assembly GCA_003297045.1). Lineage (NCBI taxonomy): Eukaryota > Dinophyceae > Suessiales > Symbiodiniaceae > Cladocopium > Cladocopium sp. clade C. The sequence continues at coordinate 163,665 of BGPT01000574.1, read as the reverse complement.
AGACCCGCTCGTCCAGTCCACATTGACGAAAAAGTTGCGCATCTGCGGTGTACCCTTTGTGTTTTCATGCCAAGCTCCCTGCCAAGCTAGCTTTCGTCCCTTACCCCTAGGCCTCAAGTACATTTGTGCCTCCGTCTCTTCGCACGCTTCGGTTGAACTGCATGCTTTGGATTTCCATGTGGCAGGAAGACTTTAGCCGACAGTTTGCCGAGCTTCGATCAGAGCTGCAGCAACGAAATCAGCACCTGAAGAGCATAGATGAACACAATAGCAAGAAGGGGATGGCAAAATAGTTCCAATCGTTACAGAATAGTTCTTCGAAGACTGAATAGTGAAAAAACACTACACACATCCCATATGTTGTTGTCAGAGACGCAAAAATGACTTGATAGATACAGGATTATCAGCAAGACTTTCTGAAAGCTTGGTTTCGGCATTGCTTCGAACACATGGAGCTTTCGCGTTGCAGCTTTCTCAGGTATTTGGACAGGCAGGTGACTGCAGTCAGGAGTATCAGCCAAATAAGCGGAACCTTCAACTCGAGAAGCCCAGATTTCTCAAACAAAGTCAACAGCGAGTGCCTTGGCATCGGCTTTGCATGATCGTAAGAGAATGGAAAAGACTAACCAGGCTTTGCCCAATTTTGGATTGTACCTTTTTCCCGAGAGCGTCTGAGCGAAGGGTTCTTCTAAAAGCGGGGGTCTGCCATACATCTTCACATCCTCACATCCTCACATCTTCACATTCTCACATCTTCACATCTTCACATCTTCACATTCTCATCATCACATCTTCACATTCTCATCATCACATCTTCACATCTGCACATCTTCACATCTTCCCATCTTCACATACTCATCATCACATCTTGACATTCTCGCATCTTCACATCTTCACATCCTCATCCTCACATCTTCACATTTTCACATCCCGACATCTTCACATACTCACATCTTCACATCTTCACATACTTACATACTCACATCTTCACATCTTCACATCTTCACATCTTCACATCCTCACATCTTCACACCCTCACATCTTCACGTCTTCACATCTTCACATCTCCACATACTCACATCTTCACATCCTCACATCCTCACATCTTCACCTTTCTCTCTCTCTCTCTCTCCCTCTCTCCCTCTCTCTTTTTTTTTCTCTGTCTCTCTCTCTCTCTCTCTTTCTTTCTCTCCTCTCTCTCTCTCCCTTTCTCTTTCTTTCTTTCTTTTCTTTCTTTCTTTCTGTCTTTCTTTCTCTCCTCTCTCTCTCTCCCTTTCTCTTTCTTTCTTTCTTTTCTTTCTTTCTTTCTTTCTTTCTTTCTTTCTGTCTCTCTCTCTCTCTCTCTCTCTCTCTCTCCCTCGCTCTCTCTCTCTCTCTCTCCTCTCTCCTCTCTCTCTCTCTCTCTCCCCCCTTTCTCTCTCTCCTCTCTCTCTCTCCCCTTTCTCTCTCTCCCTCTCTCCTTCTTTTTCTTCTCTCTCTTTAGGCCGCGGGCACTGCCGACGAGGCGTCACGAACCGTCAACCCTTTCGCAAGACATGAGGTTCCACGCGCAAAAACTGGAGTAAAATTGCGATTTCAAGTTGTCCGCGGCAACCCTTTTGCACGAAACGAGGTTCGACGCAAAAACTGAATAAAAATTGCGATTTCACAACTTCGGCGGCAACCCTTTCGCACGAAATGAGGTTCCATGCGCAAAAACTGGGCTAAAATGGCGATTTCAAGTTGTCCGCGGCAACCTTTTCGCACGAAATGAGGTTCGATGCCCAAAAACTGAAGTAAAATTGCGATTTCAGGTGTGCCGCGGCAACCGTGTGTGCTTGTGTGTGTGTGTGTAAAAGTGTTTGTGTGTAGAAGCGTCTGTATGTAACAGCGTCTATGTGTAAAAGCGTCTGTGTGTAAAAGCGTCTCTGTGTAAAAGGGTTTGTGTGTAAAAGTGTCTCTGTGTAAGGGCGTTTGTGTGTAAAAGCGTTTGTGTGTAAAAGCGTCTGTGTGTGAGATCCTCTGTGTGTAAAAGGGCCTGTGCGTAAAAGTGTCTCTGTGTAAAGGTGTTTGTGTGTAAAAGCGTTTGCGTGTAAAAGGTTCTGTATATAAAAGCATCTGTGTGTAAAAGCGTCTGTGTGTAAATGTGTCTATGTGTAAAGGCGTCTGTGTGTAAAGGGGTCTGTGTGTAAAAGTGTCTTTGTGTAAAAGCGTCTGTGTATAAAAGGGTCTGTGTGTAAAAGGGTCTGTGTGTAAAAGTGTCTGTGTGTAAAAGCGTCTGTGTGTAAAAGCGTCTGTGTGTAAAAGCGTCTGTGTGTAAAAGGTCTGTGCGTAACAGCGTTTGTGTGTAAAAGCTTTTGCGTCTAAAAGCGGTTGTGTGTAAAAGGGTTTGTGCGAAAAAGCAAATGTGTGTAAAAGCGTTCGCGTGTAAAAGCGTCTGCGTGGAAAAGGGTCTGTGTGTAAAAGGGTCTGTGTGCAAAAGCGTCTGCGTTTAAAAGCGTCTCTGTGGAAAAGCGTCTGCGTGGAAAAGGGTCTGTGTGTAAAAGGGTCTGTGTGTAAAAGCGTCTGCCTTAAAAAGCGTCTGTGTCTAAGAGTGTCTGTGTGTAAAAGTGTTTGTGTGTAGAAGCGTCTGTATGTAACAGCGTCTATGTGTAAAAGCGTCTGTGTGTACAAGCGTCTCTGTGTAAAAGGGTTTGTGTGTAAAAGTGTCTCTGTGTAAGGGCGTTTGTGTGTAAAAGCGTTTGTGTGTAAAAGCGTCTGTGTGTAAGATCCTCTGTGTGTAAAAGGGCCTGTGCGTAAAAGTGTCTCTGTGTAAAGGTGTTTGTGTGTAAAGGCGTCTGTGTGTAAAAGGTTCTGTGTGTAAAAGCATCTGTGTGTAAAAGCGTCTGTGTGTAAAAGGGTCTGTGTGTAAAAGGGTCTGTGTGTAAAAGCGTCTCTGTGTACAAGTAAGTGTTTGTGTGTAAATGCGTCTGTGTGTAAAAGCCTCTTTGTGTAAAAGCGTCTCTGTGTAATAGTTTGTGTGTGTGAATGGGTTTGTGTGTGAACGCGTCTGTGTGTAAAAGCGTCTGTGTGTGAGTGCAAGTGCGCGTAAAAGCGTCTGTGTGTAAAAGCGTCTGTGTGTAAAAGCTTCTGTGTGTAAAATGGTCTGTGTGTAAAAGTGTCTTTGTGTAAAGGTGTTTGTGTGTAGAAGCATCTGTATGTAAAAGCGTCTGTGTGAAAAAGCATCTGGCTTCAAAAGTGTCTGTGTGTCAAAGCGTTTGCATGTAAAAGCGTCTGTGTGTAAAAGCGTCTGTGTGGAAGGTGTCTGTGTGAGTCAAAGGGTCTGTGTGTGAAAGCGTCTGCGTTTAAAAGCGTCTGTGTGTAAAAGCATCTGTGTGTAAAAGCGTCTGTGTGTAAAAGTGTCTGTGTGTAAAAGCGTCTGTGTGTGAAAGCGTCTGCGTGTAAAAAGCTCTGTTTGTAAAAGGGTCTGCGTGTAAAAGCTTCTGTGTGTAAAGGGTCTGTGTGTAAAAGGGTCTGTGTGTAAAAGCGTTTGCGTGTAAAAGCGTTTGTGTGTGAATGGGTTTGTGTGTAAAAACAAATGTGCGCAAAAGCGTTTGTGTTGAAAGCGTCTGCGTGGAAAAGGATCTGTGTGTAAAAGCGTCTGTGCGGAGAAGCGTCTGTGTGTAAAAATGTTTGTGTGCAAAAGGGTGTGTGTAAAAGTGTTTGTGTGTAAAAGGGTCTGTGTGTAGAAGCGTCTGTGTGTAACAGCGTTTGTGACATCTTATTTCTTTTTTGCATCACCGTTTTTTTCTATTTTTATGTTTCATGCTACAAGATGTTCATACTTACACCTCTCACTATGCTCCTCTACGCTCTCGGGCCATCCGTCGTCTAGTGATTTTTTTTGATCCTTTGTGCAAGTTGAGGTTTTAGGGCACAACCGCACAACCGTAACTTGTGTTTGGAAGATATTGGGATGTTCTGCTCGGATTTGAGGCCAACTTCGTTATTACCTAAAGGTACTTCGTGGCTTGGTGCCGAAGTTTCTGGCCTCGAGGGAAACATATAATTTTGCTATCAATATATAGTCAAACATTGCAGAATCACGACATGAAAAGAGAACAGGATGGCAGGCCATGATTCTCAATTACAGACAGGAAATACTCCGTGACCTGGTCTGACAAAGGGCCTGTGGAAAAAAAAACACCACAAACGGGTTGGAAAAGCTATGGACACTAGGTGGTGTTTTCTGTTGTGTTGTCAGCACTTGATGTTGCGGACACTGTACACTGTAAGATGCACCCCGAATATCACCGGATATTCATGTGCATTTTAGCAATTAATCCAAGTCCTAAACAGCGAGGTCAGCTTGTTTGGGGCCACTGGATGTTCCAGTGGGAGAAGCAGAGCCTACTGAACATGGTGGTCATCCGACTATCGAGCAGTGTTTTGGAAGCAATTAGGAAGTCTTCGATGGAAATACTCTTGAAAGACTCTTGAGAACTGATTGAAAGCCTGTGCGACAGCAGGACTTGTAAAGCCTAGCAGGTCATTTGTACCGCCTGCACCAAGGCTGAAGCCAACAGTGAAGCCAGAAGTTCCAGAAGACGTTGACATCACCCCCCCACAACCTTTGCAGGCAGCTTGAAGAGCTCCAGCGAGTGCTGGAGCACTGCCCATTTGGAGTTTCAAAGAAAACTGTCCCAAGATGTCCCAAGATGTCCCAAAGAAAACTGTCTAGCCTTGTTCGAAATTCTGGAGTTTCATGTTCAGACTGTTCCGATACAGCTTTTGGATATCTTTGGTCCCATTAATTGGAAGATAGGAAGTCTTTGCGATGCTGAAGACTTGAAAAGATATCTGTCAAAGCCATGGATTTTCGATATCCCAGGGATGCCATGCGCTGGGAGGCAAATCCGGAACAAATGGATGCCAGGAGTTGAGAGGATTTGATGTTTGGTCGCGGTTGAAATTGCTGATCGATGCATGCGTCGTGACAACTGGCAATTTATTGCTGTTGCTTTCTGTTGGCTGAATGATGGATGAGCCGTAGGCAGAAACCAGAGAAACCATTGAATTAGACATGGTCTACGCTCCATCTCACACATCACAAGCTCTATGTTTCGTCACAATCATACTATTTCTTGATGTTTCTTGTTTGCCACTTGTAAAATCTTGCGTGCCGGTGATACTGTAAGCCTGTAAGCCATCCGACAAAGTTCACCAAAGCTTCTTAGCTTCTTTGAGCTTTCTCCACCAAAAGAAGGTCAACGGCTGATCAAGCCATGTCAGGTCTCACTGTTTGGTTTTTGAACTCACTGGGAATGCAGGTTTCAAGCTGGAACACTGTTCAAAAAGCTGTACAAATCTATCAATGTCAGAGTTTGTTTGAGGGAAGAAATCGCAGGTTGGTAGATTTTGTTCTGTTCCAGTTGCATTCCCAGGTAGCTTCTGTGTTTGAATTGAGTTTATCTGATTGTATATAAGTTTGAAGGAGCCCAAGTCAGATCTTGTCATCGTTGAACGTGTACTCAGTGTACTGTGTATGAACTGCTTTTAGCTGGATCAAAGAGCCTGAAGACCCGAAAGGCAGACCACTAGAAGTTCAGTGAAATCATCCATGAACGTCCGAGTGAAAGGAATGGTTCCATGGTTCCATGGTTCCAATTTGTTATATTGCAATATATTGCAAACACGTGGGTAAGCGTTCCGTTCCTTACTTTCAAAGCTTTGTCCAAATGTGCGTCGAAGAATCGAACATCAGTTAGATGGATGGAAGATCTAAAGATCTGGCAGGGCCACAGGTTCAATATGGAAAGATGTATGATCAGCCCAGCTCAAGGTTGGTAGTTGATCCTCTGATGTCGTCAGACTGTTTTGTCTTGCCCTTGAGGTAAACCGAAAGTTCCAGCTGCTCCAAGGCTGAGAACATCAGTCAACAGCTAATTTTGACCTCCGCTGAGTTGCTAGTCCTTGTCTCAGTGAAACTCTCGCGTGGCAAGAAGACTCCTCAGTATAGGTGCTATACAGAACAAGCACTAGTATTCCATAGTCTATCTGTGTTTATCTCTACATATTGCTGTCTAAACTTTAAACCTTCTTAAATCTTCTTAAGGTCTATTGGAGTTTGGTTTGGATCGAGCCATTCCTAGCACATTTGTCCAATGGTTTGTTAGGCCATGAGTTTGCCTGGCAAACATGAGACCAAGGAAATTTCATGCACACACACACACATTGCAAGACTGTGTCAGCAAGCTGACACCAGACTTGCAACCACCTGCGCCTCCAGAAAATATGTGACTGGGAGATGGGAGAGCATTTCAATCATTGATCATTTAAACATTTTTGGGAAAGAGGTGGGACCTCGTTGATGCAAAATGATGCAAATGTGTGGCACAAAGTGACAATTTCAGCTCCCCGAGCTGCGCCAGGTCCTCTGCAAAAAGCACGGCTGAGCTGTTGGGCCCCGTTGGGCCGGGTCCGTTGGGCATTTCGCTGACCCTTGGGAAATCTAGGGACCCAGGAACAGCCACGGATTGATCAAAATCAGTGGGCAACAGTCTTGATATGGCTTGCAGAATCTTGCAGACTTGATCACTTGAACCGTGTCAAACCCAGTGGGTTTTACAGATTTGTTTCTGAACATCGCGAATTCCTTCGACCTGATTCATCTTGAGTCATCTGTATCATCCCCACATCATTGGGGATTGAATCTGCTACGATGTCGTGCAAAGTCAAATTGTGGCAAACCTCTGGCAAAATCGTAGCAGCAATCTAACTCCCTTCCGCCGCTTTTTGGAGGACCGGGAAGTGATTGGTTGCTTCAACCACGCTTCAACCAAGATGCTTTCAGAGGTATCCTGGAGGGTCTCTTTCATCCACTTGCAGAACATTACAGATGTCATTTGGCCAAAGATATGGTCCATTGAACATATTTCACACAATTATTCGCTACTTTTCATTTCTTTTCACTATACTTTCGTCTTGACTTTTCATTCAGCATTTTTGAGTTTGTTTCGTAGACTTTCGTCGTCCCGCACTAGCTGCGAGGTCTGCTGCTCAGACCTTGGATGCAAGACTTGTGCCGGCGCCAAGTTTGATATGAAATTCGACGAATCTTTCGTGTGAACAAAAAAAACAACTTTGCGCATAAAAGCACTATGGGCATCGATATCTATAGACAGGGTGTAGTCAAAGGTATTCTGCTTTTTTTCGTTGTCCCTAGTTGCAAGCTATCTTGGCTTCTTTCACCGGCCAATCACAAAAATGCATGCACATGAGCCCTGCGTAGAGCTGCTGAACCAGTTGTCGGATTTCTATCCCGTCTGAGAGCGACAAAGAATGTGCAAAGTGACCCAGACTCCCAACTCTGCAAAACCGTGTGCACCTGACCTGAGAGTTGGGAGTCTGAGGTCGTAGACTCGGACTTTGCAGTCCTCGGTGGCAACTGGAAGCTGGCTGCATCAAGAGAGAGGGAAGATCAATCGAGAGGCATCGCTTTGCTCAGGACACAATCAGAGCGCATTCTGGGCCAAATCCTCGGTACGGTTTCGTGACCGTATCACATGCGTTGGAAACTTTGGGAATTCTTGAAGTATCTCCAAATCTGGGTGAGGATTCATTGAAGTTCTAGGTTCAAAACGGGATGGTAAAATTAAAAACATGTTGAAGCATGTTGAAATTCAAAATCGTAGGGTCAAGGCCATCACCAATGACTCACCATTCTCGACAGCAGTGTCTCTAGGAGCTCTGGGGCTATCCAATGCTCGGAAAGGAGTTCCATTTGGGATAATTAGTCTATGATAGTCTCTTTGGCGTCGAAAAAAGTTGTGGCTCCTGGTGACCCCTCATGCAATGTACAGTCGTGAGCTTGCAGGAGTTTCTGGTGTAGACTGTGGATGGTGCTGGGCGTTTTACGCATTTGCTGTTGCTTCAATGCCAGCTTCTAGCAGCTGCGATCTAGGACCCGTCCTCCCCATGCAAAAGTGATAAGCTGATAAACATGGTAAAAGCGTCAACAAATCAGAATCTATATAAATCCAAATACTGTAATCCAAATGACTGTATTCTGCATAATAAACTGTAATATATAACTGTATTTGCTGTCGCTAGTTGCACGTAGCACCACTACACCACCAAAGCAGTCGCTAGGTGCACAATTTGTATACAATTGTATTAAAGCCGTGTCCGCTTGCATGTTTCCAGCTTCCACTGTGTGTGTGTGTGAAGAGCCTTGGTAGAGTGACTGATTTGTCAGATCTTCGCATATCTTTACCAGATCACCAAACGATCACCAATGGATCACCTAACCAATTTGTCAGACCACCTGAGTCTGACTCCGCCAGGAGTCGACACTTTCTTGTCACTAGCTGCGGGAGAGGAAGTTCAACATGGTGACGACAAGCTGCTCAAACTCCGGCTCACCCGCTGAGTTTGTCTCCTTTTGTTCAAGGCACAGTCGGGCAATTCTATCCTGGACGGCACGATGACACAATGGAGACTTCAGTGATGGGATATCCTTTGAAGAGAAACTTGAACCCTGAAATTGAACATCTCCAGCTGATTCCAGCAGTAAAGTCCCTTTTGTGAACCTATCCAACTTTCCAAGCCTTTAATGTCAAAGCTTCTCAGTTATTTGGCTGATATAAGTTTGCCATGAGCAACCTACTTGGCCCATGCCGGACACAATCATTCCATTGAACAATGGCAGACAGGGTCAGGGTATGGCCACTCAAAGCGTCGGATTTCCTATTGCTATGTGCTTGATGACGTTTGCCTCCCCCTTGTGTGGCCTAAAGGCTGCATCAAAATGAATCGCCCAACCTTTGTCCAGTCCCTTTTGAAAGGGATGGAAAGATCTTGCTTCCCCGGGATAGTTGTTGCTTCACCAAACATGCAAAAATAGTCTTAAATTGTTTCAAACTTGTGAGCCATGTATATACATATACACACTGGAAACTGGAATCGTCCAAACTCACATGCCCAAGCTTAAGTCTGGGTCCTGAGCCAGGAAGCATAGATCGTCTCTTGCAATCCTGGTGGCCGTTGCTGGAAGGTGGCATAATGCGATCATATTGGGCATATTGATCATGATGAAGACTTGCAAAATGGCGCGTGCTTACACAATTTTCCCATGTTTTCCCCTGAATGGATCTTGTATTTTTCATTTTGTGCCGAAGGAGCTTCTTTTGGCGGTTCAGACATGTTCAGACTAGCTGCGACTGCAAAGCTCGTAGCGACTTGCTCGTGACGCGGACTCGTCACTCGGCGAAACGACGAGAAGCACTGCAATTCTGTCGTAATTCTGTCGTAAATACAAAAGGTTAAACAATGGTTGCACTACATTGCAAATACTTGGCTAACTACTTGGTCAACTACTTGATTTACTACTTGCAGGCTGAATATATCCAGCGTGCCCAATTTGAAGCATCTCTCCCTCTACAACTGTGTTTGAAGGAGTCAACATATTTCATATGTCAGCAATTTGTCAGCATTGATCAACACTATATCAAAAAGACGCAAACAGTGGGGGGTCATCAAGTATGATAGGCACCCAATTGATGCACTTGTGAGTGAAACAAGATGCAGCCCACGAACCCGAATGCTCACACGAACCTTCTTGACACTCCTGACATGACACTCTTTGGAAGACACTCCTGGGAGACACTCTTG
>BGPT01000574.1:139462-150942 GCA_003297045.1 Symbiodinium sp. clade C Y103 | reverse complement strand
TGCGGACGGTTGCGAACGGTTGCGCAACGTCTGGCGAACACACCCTCAACCCCCAAACCCCCAGAGTGAAACGGGAACCCTTGCTACGCATTCGGGAACAATCAGCATCGCCCGACTCCCTTAGCCCGGCTGGGAATTCGCGGTCTGCCCCTGTCTTTCGGAAGCTGCTGCCCTTGAGAAAGAGAGCAGGCGTCCTGCCGGCTCATGCCCGGACTGCTTCTCCTTGCTGCTAGAGCACGTTGCGGGTCACGGAAAGGGAAAGAGATGGAAAGAGGATAGGTCATGATAGGTCCCAAATTGGGATCTTTCGCTCTCGTTCTGGCGCTCAGACGTGTTCGGGCGCCATGGAGGTCAGGCGTGGACCGGGAGGCTTGCTCTCTTCTCTTGGGCAGCAACCGACTGACAGGGCGGCGAACGCAGGCGTGGTAGGGGAAAAAGTCGGGTGGTGCCGATTGCGGAAGGCATCGGGCCGATTGGCGGCTTGAGCTGGGGAGGTCCGTTTGGACCTTCCTGGTTCATGCTGCCAATCGGCCTGATGCTCCTCCCGGCCCTGGGCTGCGCCGGTCACGTGATGGGCTTGTCGATGGCATCGGCCAATCTTGTTGATTGTGGCGTATAGCTGGCCCACCCGAAACAGCCCAGGGCCGGGAAATATTAAGAAAACATATTCTGAAAATTTATGATCGAAAAAAGCTGCCTCCATGTCAAGCACATGGTTCGCAAAAGGTCATCAAAAACACATCAGGGCTCACAAACATCGCGAACAGGTAAACAACTAGTGTAGCTCCATAAGAATCCCGAGACCATTCATTTATATCGGGATGAACATCTTATAGATACACTGCATGAAACCGTGTCGTTTGGGTTTGTTTATTGTTTCAGCGTTGGATTCTGAATTTTTACCACTTTCATCCACTTTCATCATGCATGTTGCGCTACATCGTCCAAGCGCCGTAGTGGTATAGAGCAGAGACCATGGAGAAGTAGATTAGATGCGGTACCGTACGACGCCGTACGAAGCAGTTGGGTTCCAAGTCATTCCTGAAGAGGCAGACGTCATCGCATTCCTGTCCTTAGCAAAAATACCACTTCTTTAGTATAGTTCTATGCCGACCTGAGTACTTGAGGGTCAGGAAACTTTCAGAATTTCACCCCTTGCACATGAGGATCTAATTTGGTCCATGTTTTGTTTTGGCAAGACTAGATTGTTGCTACTCACTGGCATAGTCCTCCATTTCCTTGCTTGAAAATCATCCATGGATTTGTTTGTGAAACAAATGCTAGTTTTCATTAGTTAGACAGGGTTGTCACAGTGCCTGAAAATAAGGTATACCGTATACCGAATTCCAAGGGATTGTCATCAGTTTTCTCAATAGATTTGCAATTCTGTCTGGTGAATTTTCCATATGTATGTTACTTTGCTGGACGGCAATTAGATGTGATGGGATACACAGCAACAATATGGAGACATATCCAATAGTATCCTCCCAGAAAATGGGGTGTATGATGTGGGGAGACATCTTGCTAGATATCGTGTTGGATTTGTTTAATTGTGACAAATTTTGGGGCGTATTCTCGGGATACTTTATGGGACATGGGACATTATAGGACATGCAATTGGATTATACATGTACAGTAAGCAACAATTTGGATGATTGAATGGATTGGAAGGATTTTGTTAGAGGATGTCTAGATCATGGGACAGCAAGCTACAATTCAGATGATGAGATGATTGCTTTACAAGTGAGTACACAACCCTGTGATTTGAATGGGGGTGTTCAACAACAAATATGGGTAACCCCCCGGAGACGGCAATGGAAAATCCTCCATGCAGAAATGTTTTTTTCTGATCCATTAAAACATCCATTTATAGAGGATTTCGAATTGCCATGTTTGATTACAAAAGGGTACTTTGCGTTAAACCAGGATTTTAGTGCCCAAGACCCCAATTGGTGATGGTCTTTTGTTCGTGTATCAACCATTGCATGCCAGCGACAATTGGGAATCAAACTCCAAGACTATGATATAACATCATAAAGATTGGCAAAATGCTGATGAACTCCAAACAACTCCAATGTTGGAAGAGTCATCCAAAAAAAATGGATGTTGTTCCGGCCCGTTCCGGCATTGGGCAAATAATGCCAGAAGTTCAAAAAAGTGATTGACGAGTAACTGGAGCCTGGCATTTTTAATGAACCTTCCCAGTACTCCCAGTACATTCTATGTTTATGACATGTTATGACATGTTATGACCTCTCTGATGACCCCCTCATGCATCACTACTATGTGGATCATCCTGTGGAGATCTTTCGGAGTGGGTTAAAAAACATGATCATAAAATATAACAAATGCATCTAATTTGTTTGTAGACGGGCATGCACCCATCCTCACACAAGTAGGATGATCCCTGAAACATGGGATTGCACACAATGACGCAATGAACATGGGTAAGGAGTGCAAGAATGTACAACAAGAATCACTACAACACAAAGTTGTTAGTTGGACAAGACGTGGATGGGGAACATCTCGAAGGCCGCCAACCATCAATGATGTCCTTACATCCCACTGGATGACATTCAAATTAAATGGGCATTTTGCCAGTTGCAGTTCGTGAGTTCACCCTTAGTACACCAAATTGGATGCTTTGAATTTCAATTACCTTTCGGTAGTAAAATAAGCTGGGGACAGATGGTAAGAGACATGGTATTGTGGAGACATCGTCAGAAATGTAAGGAGGCTGTTGAACATTTTGTCACCAACCTTGTGACACGGATGGTATTGAAAACCGTCAAAGCGTTACTTTTCTCCCATGATGTTTGCTTCGGAGGCATCGTGTTTCGACAATCTTGCCTTCAAATGTAGGGGCACTGAATTTGACTGGATACAGTGCAGGCTTCACTGCCGGGGCCGAGATTCAGACAAGTTTGACCTGCCAGATTGCAAAAAAGGTGCTCAAGCGGTTGTTGGTCCTGCGTTGCCACAAGTGAACATTTGGGAGAAAGTTCACAAAGCCCCATGCACATTCAGGTCTGGCAAAGTTTCAGCACAATTGACTCGCCTTTGACACGATGTGGCTGGAGATGTGTGTGTGTGTGTCAGGTTAAAGCAGTCTTCTCGCGCTAATCAGCTAATCAGAGCATTTGACCAGCATGAGCTGCATGTTTTTGAGTGCATGCCTGATCGGTTCAAACATCAGAATCAATTGGTGCATCGCAAGCTTTGCAATTGCAGAACGTCATGTGAATTTCAATCCCTCAAATTCTGCGAGAGAATTTTCCCTAGTCCTGATACACTCCGCAAAGATCATGATGCTCAAAGCTGAACCAAATCAAGGAGGTCGATTGACATTCCGTGGCCCTTTCACTTTGGCTTTTTTTTCGGCTTCACGCCGGGCATCACCGCGGGCATCACGTCGTACTCACAAACGTGAGAGAACGGCATGATGAGTTCACTTCAGGCTGACAGGCCTGTAGTCCCAGATATTGTGCAGTTCCTTGGTAAAGACAAAAGTCGTGACAGGTCTGTGGATTCCATTTATGCCATTAGAATGATTCTGAAAGCCATTCTGTTTTGGTTTGTTGTGATTTGTTGTGACTGGTGGCAAACATGAAAAGATTAGATGCCAGGTTCTGTGGGTCAAAGCTTTCAAGATGCCTGGGATGAGACCGGAAGAAATGCTCACTTTGGGGGGTAAACAAATCTTGCAAGAAACCGTAAGAAATCTGGTAAATTCTTCCATGAAACATTTTTGTTGGAAGTAATTGCCTTTGGAGTGAGCATTCCTCAAGAAACGCAGCATAGACAGCTTGGGCTTGCGCTATGCGGCAGTTGTTGACACTCAGGTTTTGTTGCCAGCTCTATTTTGCGCAGGAAGGCGAATCACCTTTGGTGATCGTTGCTTGGATGGGAAGTGGATGGAAGGAAGATGAGGAAGAAGGCCTTGAAGTCCTAAGAGACCCAAGAGATGTGAGACTCACCGGTACAGGATGGGACTTCAATCGCTCAAGAGTCCCAAGTTGCAACGTCCATGCTCGACTCACTTTGTCCCGTTGTATGTCAATGTATATCAATGTATGTCATATCCCGTTATGACAAAATGCTGCAACGCTCCGGAACATCTGGCTCTACTGTGGCTCGGTAGGTGGACACTCTGGACTTGTGTCGATTTCATGCCTGTTATGCGTCCAAGGATATCATGCGCCTGGGCTCCCTCAAGGGACGTTGCAGTGCACCTTGGCAGGATGGGAAAGAATGTGCATACAAATTCATACAAATGACATCAAACGACTTGATACAACATGTCCCAACATGTCCCAACATGTTGATAAACACGTCGTTCATCGCTGTTTGCACCTTGGTGAGGTGAAATATCATACTGAAGATGTATCCGCGCTTTCCGGCCGCGAGTTCGAAGCTTGTTCAGGCAGGGAAACGAGATGACACGAGAGTACTGAGGGTCACAGGACAAAGTGACAAAGTGGACGTGGATCAAAGACGATCAAAATGGCCTGCTTGGCGCCCGATTGAATAGTAAGACTTAGTAAGACGTTATTCGATCTTGTTTGGAGAGTTGATTGAACTCTGCCGCACAATGGAACAAAGCCTCCTGCCGAAAGATGCTCAATGTGATTCAGCAAATATCAGCAAATTACATATTGAATTCGGTGTTGATGTATTTTGTGCACCTGGTAGATCATTTAAGTTTGATTTAAGATGGCTGCCATTTGAAATATGTCGAAATGATTTTTCAGCGTAGACTTCCTGGCTCCAGGAGAGTTGATCTTCGAGCACGGAGAAGATGCCAAGGAAGTCAGCATTGTGTGAAGCCTAGGTCCGTGCCAAAACCAATGGAAAAAGTGCAACACAATGGAAGCTCCAAGAAAAACATCGTATTTCTTACGCACATGGATAGAGGATGATAAAGGATGATAAAGGATGATAAAGGATGATGGAGGATGATACAGGATAGTAAAGGTTGTACTGTTGGCAGACAAGGTTGAAGAGCCTGAGCATCCTAAGCTCGCCGAATCTTCTTGTGCTGACCTTCCAAGGTCATTAACGATGATGACAATTGGTCGCCATCGACAGAATTTAGGGTTGTCTTGACCCATCCACAGAATTGCAAGCAGAGGCCTCAGTGATTTTGGAGCAACATCTTCAAGTTACTTTACACAGTTTACACATTTTAGACCATTTACACTTCATGCATATGTTTTGGGATCTCGTTTGCTTGGTCTGATTTGGGTTTGGCGAGATCTGACGAGATCTGACGAGATCTGACGAGTTGAAAGTTCATTTGGATCCAGTGGAATCCACTTTGCCTGGGTGGCCAAATCATGCAATCGTGAAGCGAGGTTGGGACAGGATTTGCAGCAATGCCGAGTCAAAGTACCAGACCCAGGAGTTTGAGCCAACACATTGTTCTCAGGATATGAGTGTCCCATAGTGTCCCAGCATTTCAGCAGTCTGCATCTTTTTAACAGCAGTAGTAATCAATTCGCAGATTTCTCAAAGGATCCAAAAAATGTGATTTTGTTTCTGAACCTTGATGGTGGGCGCGAGCAAGTGTCAACTGAGATCATAGACGATGATGCCTTCCCGGGGAACAAGCACCGGGAAGAGATTGAGAAGGGTGAAGACGCGATTTGGAACATCAATGGCTTCTCCTTGTTCTGGGAGTTCTTTAGATTGAACTTCATCAGAAACTCGGACATGTTTCATGGTGTCAGTTGCAAGTTGGATGAGTTGCACTGAGTTGCATGGTCTCAGGGATATGTCATGATTGAGTCATGATATGACTCCAATGTCTCAGTGTTGGGACATGTTTCTTTTTTGGGTCGTTCAAAATAGGCTGTACGTTGCTGTACGTTTCGGCTTCGAGGTGAAGGCATGGGCTGGAGAACGGTTGTGACGCTTTCCTTTGACCAGATGAAGATGCCTGGCTGCACACCGGAAACTGACTGGCAGAGCTCTTGTCCTAAAGACTCTACAGGTAAACCATGGTAAAACACCAGCTGCAAAGGAAGAGGTAAAACATGGTAAAGCAAAACATGGTAAAGCAACAGTCGATGCATAGCTCTCCTATGCGCTCAAAGCTCAGCGTCTTTGAAGCATGATGTTCTGCTGAATCTTCACTGAGGAATGGATATTTGTTGCTCACTTTGGTAATGAAGACATACCTCATCAACGTCGCTTGAAGCTCTGGTCATTTCCTTGTCCTGGCCCCCACTCTCACGATCTCTCATGTACTAGCACTCAGCAGAGACCTCTTCGCAGAAAACCTGCTTAAAGAGTTTGCTTCAGTTTGATATAGTTTACTAAGTTTACTGTATTCAGTTGAATTTCATCTATTTTCAATTAAATTCTTCAAGCAGGTTGGATCCCCTCACTTATTGATGTTTACCGTACTGGTAGTGCCACTTGCACTGGTGCTGCAATAAGGAAGGACAAAATTGACGTGGCATTTCAGGGATTCACAACGGTTCAATACAGTTCAAAACGGTTCGCAAGGGCTAGCATTTTCGCGTTCTTTTCTCGTTGTTTCAGGTTGTTCTAGATACCTCTGTGTCCAATGAGCGACTTATTTTCCCAGATCGACGCCTTTGTGTTGCTGGGTGGCACATGGCATGTCGTTCAACAAAACAAGATAAAACAAGTGTCATGATGTCTTTTGAATATGGCTCAGCTGTCATGAAAGACTGCGAATGACCTCCTTTGTTGAAAGTCTCCAAAAGGTTTTGCCCCTGACTTCAATCCTCCTGAAATTTTCTTCAAACTCTGTGGTGTTTGGGGACCAGAAACAAATCTCAGAGCAAGTCCGAAAACGGCTTCTCTGCCTTTCAAGATCTTTCAAGTGTTTCATGCGGTGGCAACAGGACGCTTTCTTCAGCCCTTGTGACCCAAGGCGGTTGTCATTGGCATTCTCTACATTGCGCCGCTGTCAATTCTACATGTGTGGGATTACTACAAGTTATCCTTAGATGTGCAAGGACGCACAAAGAATCTCAACTTATCTCAACTTGTTCGAGATGGGCAATGACATGCAAAGCCATTTGAACAAACATGATACGAAGCATGCGGGCCTGCAGGCCTGCCTTGTTGTTCCACTGCTTAGGCAAGACATGGCAAGACATGGCAAGACATGGCAAGACATGGCAAGACATGGCAAGACATGGCAAGACCTAGGCATGACAGGCACTGCTTCCAACTCATTTCTATGTTTGTGTAACGACAGGCATTTGAATGCATTTGATACATTTGATTTTGAGATCATCAATGAGATCATTTGAGATTTGAGTTTTTTTTCAGAATTCTCCGTTTTACTTTTGCTCAGCTTTGCGCCAAGCCTGGAGCATCCGGGAGCATCCTGGAGCCGAGGATGTTCATTCAAACCACGCTCTTTCGGAAGTATCTGAACTACAGCGAAGCCTGGCAAAGTCTCGTCCGGCACCACGAAACGGGCTCTTGATGGCTCTTGGGGATGCCAAAAAGGGATCCAAAAGGTTCTTACATGTTCTTATTCAAGTAAAACCCGCACGAGGCGGGCGGAAGTTTCCAAAAGAAAAGAAGCTTAAGACTATAGGACTATAGGATCGAAACACAAGTTTTGCCTATAGGAGCTGGCGCGAAGAATCACATCTTCGCAACTCTGCTCAGCGCATTCTTCATCATCTTGCTTCAGTCTTCTGATCTCCCCTCAACCTTCTGAACGACTCTCATCTCCTCCCACCTTTTCTCACCTTTTCTTGCCGCTTTCCATCTTTTTCTAAACTTTCTCAATGGCTTTCATCTCAGCTGAGCTCTTCTCAACTTCTTTCTTTTGGTTTCACTCCTTCTTTGACCGCCTCGTCTCAACTCTTCCTACCTTTTCTGACTTAACGCTCCACGCTTCACACTCCACACTTCACACTCCACACTTCGCACGGCACACTGCACTCTTCACGCTCCACACTTCACACTGCACACTTCACACTGCACTCTTCGCACTCCACACTTCACACTTCACGCCGCACTCTTCACACTGCACTCTTCGCACTCCACACTTCACACTTCACACTTCACACTGCACTCTTCGCACTCCAAACTTCACACGTCACACTCCACACTTCACGCTTCACACTCCACACTCCACACTTCACACTTCACACTTCACACTGCACTCTTCATGCTGCACACTTCGCACTTCACACTGCGCTCTTCACACTCCACACTTCACACTCCACACTTAATCTCATCTCATCTCCTCTGACCTCTCCCCACCTTAATCGCAGCTAATCTCTTCTCATCTCATCCCATCTCTTCTCATATGTCATCTAAGCTTACACACATCACTTCCCAGTACTACTTCGTACTACAAAGCTTGCACAAAGCACTTCCCAGTACTACTTCGTACTACAAAGCTTGCACAAAGCACTTCCCAGTATTACTTCGTACTAACAAAGCTTGCACAAAGCGCTTACCAGTATTACTTCGTACTACAAAGCTTGCACAAAGCACTTCCCAGTACTACTTCGTAGAACAAAGCTTGCACAAAGCACCTCCCAGTACTACTTCGTAGAACAAAGCTTGCACAAAGCACTTCCCAGTACTACTTCGTACTACAAAGCTTGCACAAAACACTTCCCAGTACTACTTCGAACTACAAAGCTTGCACAAAGCACTTCCCAGTCTTACTTCGTACTAACAAAGCTTGCACAAAGCGCTTACCAGTATTACTTCGTACTACAAAGCTTGCACAAAGCACTTCCCACTATTACTTCGTAGAACAAAGCTTGCACAAAGCACCTCCCAGTACTACTTTGTACTACAAAGCTTGCACAAAGCACTTCCCAGTACTACTTTGTACTACAAAGCTTGCTGTTTCGTGAAGGGTCATGATGAAACAACTACAAAGCTTGCACAAAGCACTTCCCAGTACTACTTTGTACTACAAAGCTTGCACAAAGCACTTCCCAGTCTTACTTCGTGCTGCAAAGCTTGCAAAACACCATAGAATTACTACCGCAGAGGCCACAGAAACTGGAGCTCCAAAACCAGACGGATCTCGACGCCAAAGCCAAAAAAGGTCGATTTTGAAGCGCTTTTTAAAAGGAATTTTAAAAGGAAAATCACCAGCGCCAAAATGCAAGAACCTGCTGCCAAATCACCACTGCAACCTTGATGCAACCATTCCAATGCGATTTACGAGTGTCAGCCGCGCAAGACAATAGAATTGCGCAAGCAGTCGCAGCAGCGAGGAACCTTGACACAGCCATTCCAATGCGATCTGCAGAAACTGACTTGCAAGACACAATAGAATTAACCGCAGAGGCAACAGAAACTGGAGCTCCAAAACCGAATCTCCACACAAAAACTAGCCTTCATGCAGCAGTTCCAATGCACAAAGTGCATCGACACATGCAAACTACCATCATGGCACAGCGTCAACAGAAAAACGAAAAAGTCATCTTCAGAGCCTTACCAATGCCAGCGCCCTTCCAGATAGATTCGACGGCAAGCCGAGCATACCCGCAACCATCGCGCAAACGAAGCAACTTTTCTCCGCAACAGAACCTCCGTTTACCCGAAAAAACACGATGTTTCGTGGAAATCCTCACATTCAAATCTGATCCTTGATGTAGCAAGTCCAATGCGATCTGCAGACGCTGGCTTGCAAAACACAACAGAGTCGCAACAGAATGCCACATTACAACTAGCTTTCGAAACTGCAGCAGTTCAAAGTCACAAAGTGCATCGACACGTGCAAACTACCATCATGGCACAGCGTCAACAGAAAAACGAAAAAGTCATCTTCAGAGCCTTACCAATGCCAGCGCCGTTCGAGATAGATTCGACGGCAAGCCGAGCATACCCGCAACCGTCGCGCAAGGCGCAAGCGAAGCAACTTTTCTCCGCAACGGAATCTTCGTTTACCCGAAAAAAACACAATGTTTCATGGAAATCCCCACATTCAAATCTGATCCTTGATGTAGCAAGTCCAATGCGGTCTGCAGAAGCTGGCTTGCAAAGCGCAACAGAATCGCAACAGAATGCCACACAACAGCTAGACGTCATGCAGCAGTTCTAAGGCACAAAGTGCATCGCCTTCATTCCTATGCCAGCGCCGTTCGGGATAGATTCGACGGCAAGCCGATCACGTACCCGCAACCGTCGCGCAAGCGAAGCAACTTTTCTCCGCAACGGAACCTATGTGTACCCGGAAAAACACGGAAATCCTGATCCTTGATGTAGCAAATCCAATGCAATCTGCAGAAGCTGGCTTGCAAAACACAACAGAATCGCAACAGAATGCCACACAACAGCTAGACTTCATGCAGCAGTTCAAAGGCACAAAGTGCATCGTCACATGCAAACTACCATCATGGCACAGCGTCAACAGAAAAACGAAAAAGTCATCTTCAGAGCCTTACTCCCAATGCCAGCGCCGTTCCAGATAGATTCGACGGCAAGCCGAGCATACCCGCAACCGTCGCGCAAGCGAAGCAACTTTTCTCCGCAACAGAACCTCCGTTTACCCAAAAAACACAATGTTTCGTGGAAATCCTCACATTCAAATCTGATCCTTGATGGCACAGGATCTTCTAAAGTCCACCTCTACTTCAGCCACATCACAACTGGACTTAACGATCTCTTGAGCTACTTCTCTGCTTGAAGCAAATGACAACTGGACTTAAGGATCTCTCGAGCTACTTCTCTACTTGAAGCAAATGACAACTGGACTCAATGATCTCTTGAGCTCCAACTCTACTTCAGGCACATGCCAACCTGACACAATGATCTTTGGGCTAATGAGAATATTTGTCGTAGAAACTCTCTTCTATCTAGTTCTAGCATCCTCCAACACTAACGCGTACTCGAATCCATGAACCCTTCGCATTGTGCGACCGCGCGGCTGCGCGATGCGACCCAGAAAATTACAGACGATGATATCAAAGTATTACTACTGTAAGTCTTGCTATAGGTATCAGTCTAGAGAAGATGCTGCTGCCGGTGGCACTGCTTGTCTCTTTTGCGAGCGCACCGACTTTTCTCTCGAAGGAGTTCAGAGACCAGGAGATAGCCTCCTTGTCGCAAGCTTCAAACTGTTCTATCTCGCAAGAGAGTATTCTTGAATGCTATTCTTGTTGGGGTAGGAAGAAGATGGAATAATTTGGTCCTGAGATGATAAGTTGAACTCGACAAGCCTTCTTGGAGAGCAGCATTGTTTCAGGAAAAGTCGCGCCGTTCTATGACGCCTGCTCAGATGAATCACGCTATCACTCAGGAGGGGTCAAACGAATAGCTGTGCCATGTCATTGTACTTTTCATGTGTTTTCCAATTCAGGAGCCATAGAGCGACCAACCTCTTCTGGACGGATTGCATTTATATACATATATATGGTTATATATATATATGTATATGTATATGTATATGTATATGTATATGTATATGTATATGTATATGTATATGTATATGTATATGTATATGTATATGTATATGT
>BGPT01000574.1:76369-139442 GCA_003297045.1 Symbiodinium sp. clade C Y103 | reverse complement strand
ATGTATGTATGTATGTATGTATGTATGTATGTATGTATGTATGTATGTATGTATGTATGTATGTATGTATGTATGTATGTATGTATGTATGTATTTATACCCATTCGAAATGCAATAAATCATAATCTTTATATAAATCCCATCCAAGGATCGAATCTAAGATCCCACCAATTCTAAAGACCTGAGAGGTTGACCACCCAATATAATATGTTTCACCATGTTTCACCCATGTTGTAGACCTCGTGAGACTCTCCAGATGACCTTTGCAGGAGAGTACAGACGTAGCTAGCGCCTACAGTGCCGTGTTTCTAGGTCGCATTTTGATCTTCCTGACTCTGCTAGGAAACTTGTTACCATGTTGCAATATGTTGCAGTACGTTGCTTTCATATCGCACTCGCAACCAAGCGTATTGCCATCACTTTTAAGAACCCACTGGGCCGGCAGAGCCAGAAAGTCATCTTGAGTCGGGAGTCATCGTGAGTCGTGCACAAGTTAACACAGCTGCCGTACTGAACCAAGGCTTGAGGTGCTGCGAATGACTGGCCGAATTGCACTTTGGCACCGAAATTGTCAAGCGCAATTCGATGTCACGACTTACTCATTACAGTGACTGTAAAAGACAAAGAGTCTGATTTTCTGTGCATACAAGAACGCTCATATCGCATTCATCGGCTGGTTTGAACTACTCTACTTTGCAGATCCACACATTTGTTGCTGATCGCAGTACAGTGGGACCAGCCATTTTTTATCCTTTTTGCATCGCTTCGGACTACTTCGATGCCTGAGATCTTGATGGTACTCTTCACATTGTTGCAAGATCCAGCCTGCTGGTGGGTGGTAGCATTGATGCCCTCCTTGATGATGTCTTCCTGGCTGGTGGGCGTGCTAAATCACAGGTATCTTCCATTTCAAACATTGATGAGGCGATCTTTGACATTCACCATTTCATGCAGCTTCATGCATTTTTGTCTATCAGTGATCCATCAACTTGTGTTTCGTGCCTTTCCTGGCCCCATGCCAGTCTCTTCGGTCTATGTCGCGGCGATGCCATGTCCAAGGTGGGAATGAAACACATTGCCAAATATTGCCAATATTGACAGTATTTAACAAGCAGACCCATGATCCCTTCCAAAAGAAGTCGGTGTACTTACGGTAGATGGCAGTAAGAATGCATACATCATGTGTGGGTGCATGTTGGTCGACGGCGTAGAGGTCGATGCACACAAATTTTATGAATATTTCCAGGCATGGAGCCCTGAGATGAAGATAGATGAAGGTGGTCTTATCATTATCTGTCTAGATGCGATATGATGCAAAAGAGCGTGGTGTTCACCACTAAGCATTTACGAAATTGCTCACATCCCAATTTCGCACCTTCCAAGAATTCATGGTGTGTGTGTGCGTTTTTTCTTCTCGTTTCGGGTTGGATTTTTGTCATCGTTGACCCATCACTTGGCCCCTTGCGTCGCAGGTCACGCGCGTCTCAGGCACAGTGCGAGAGGCTGTAGTGGCTTTCGTCAGTGAGTGCTGTGGGGGTCCCAAAGTCAATGCAGTGCACGACCAATGGAGGATGACAGCGCAGCCCCGCGTTGAAAAGTCAAAATAAACTACCTTTTTTGTCGCTCCTGTTCAAAAAAAAGAGCAGTGTGCTTGATTGTGCTTGAACGTCATGATTCTGCCTGACACTTTGCAGCGAATAATGCGCTGTTGAGGTGACAAATACAGTTTGATTGCAGAGTACAGCCGTCGACCTGCAATGAGCGATATTTTTGAGAAGAAAGCCAACCTGGCCACTTGAGTGCATTTGTGCGGAATTTGGACTGGGAGATATTCGTGCGCATGCAAAATATTGTAGAGCCCATGGGGATCCATGGGGATCCATTGGAGAATTGACTTGAAGAGACCATTTTGTATTTTTGCAACTGTAACCATTGGGTTTCAGTAGGTTCAAGACCCATCCATGTTTTGAGATGTCAGAAGATATTTTAAAGATAAACAACAAGTATTCTTGTTTTGAGAAGTTAGTCCACTGCAGACATGGCCTGGCCTACCGGCTCTTTTGGACTCTCAATCAGCCATGGGGATTTCGCTTCATGATGCCGAGACATGGCAAGATATGCCGAGTGCAATTGCATTGCTACGAAGTCTGACAGCCTTGAGTCGCGACCTCCCGTCTTTGAATACTCTTGATTGAGATTTTTTGCAGATTCTCAGTTGTCTTTGCCTCCCTTTCAGAAACAATTTTGAATAACTATGTTTCTCAACTTTGTTTGACACTCGGAGGCGCGTTTGTCAGTGATTCCAGAGCAGCAAGTCGCTTTGAACAACAACTATTTCCCGTATCTTGGCGTCTGCCTGCCTGGCACTGGGTGTCTTCCTTCATTTAACTCAGCACTTTTGTGAATTTTTGTGACCATATTCACGTGGATTCTTCATGATTCTTCCGACATCGCACGCCAGTCCCAGGTGAAGTTGAAGTAGCACCAGCTGTCCATTCGCTTTGATCAGTGGCAGAAAGGATAACATGAACGTTACTGGTAGGACGGCTGTCCATTTGCCTTGGGACATTTGGGACGTTCGTGTCTAAATAGAGCATACCCACATACTCCTTGTTACATTTGCTTACTCCCGAAAATCCAGGTTTCCCTTTCTACATTGAGGCAATGGTTGGGGCCCACCTTCATCGGAGCATACATAGCCACTTGTTTGCAATTGGCAGAACCATGCCAGACCCATTTGTTGTTGCCAGCTCTGAGATTCTGTGAGGGTTCAACAGCACCATACGAGAGCAGCCTCGCGTAGGGGACAAATAGGCCAAACAGGGGAATGGCTTTGATCTTGTCTCTAAAGCGTGATGGAGGACATGTCATGTCTGACTCAATTGAATAGTTGGAAATGATTTTTTACTGAAATGCATATAGATGACAAATGATGAGAAAGCTGATGAAGCTTCACGAGATATGATGAAGTCGTGCTTCAAAAGATGTCTCATTGTCTCATGGTGGTTTCTGTTTGGTTTCTGTTTGAAGGCGTTTTTCTCAGAGAGCGTCTTGGACGGCAGCACCTCAATGGGAGTCTTCCTTGCGATCATTTCCGTCATCAGCAGCTTGGTTGCCTTCGGTCCATTTGGTCAGGGCAAAGTCGCCTTGCAGTGCAACGCTTTGAAGTTTGAAGGCCATGCAATACCTTGCAGTGACTACGACTATCAATGATACATAAAGATACTGTCATGTTCAAGACTAGAACGTATGTGAATCAGCATGCCGCATGCCTATCATTCTGTAGAAATTGAAAGAGGGTTGGAGCTTGAGGTGATATGACAAATGATTTCGAAGGCATCTTCATTGAGCTGATGAGAACCTTGGCTGTTAAGACAACATTGGAGCTGTTCATAAGGAAAAGCAGCCTTTGACTCATGCTGTTGTTGGAGCTGGCATCCAGACTTCAGACACAGACACAGTGGGCTGTTTGAAGCTGAGACATGGTAAGACGATCGTGATCCCGGGATCCCTTGGGAATTGGTCAGTTGGAAAGCATTGCTGCTGCGTTGCTGCTGCATTGCTGCTTTCACGTCGTCTCTCAAGGCATCAACACGCGCATCGATTCTCTGAAGGCGGGCATCAGGACGGAAGCAACCGAGCAACAGACATCAATTGTGGGATGTCATGTCTAATCTATAGAAACACCATGTGATTAGATGATACATGTATGATATTAGACATATAGACATATAATATATTAGATGTGGAGGTGGGTAGAACCGCGCATGTAGCACCCCATAGATCACCTAAGACTGGAAGATGAAGCTGAGGACTAAAGGACATACTCCACCGTGAAAGTAGATGGAGCGAGTTCTTGAATTGAGCCATCTATAGGTTTTTTGAACACAGGTAGGTTCCCAACACATCTGGTTGACAACAAGCTGTTTTTCCTCTAATCTAATTTACTTTTAGTATTGAGATCGCAATGAATTTTGGGATCAATTTTTTTGGAAAACCATGACTTTGATTTGCGCCATCTATAGGTCATGACGGTCAGGACTCCATTCCATATGTAAAGTGTTTGAATTGTCCAGACTACCCTTTTGAATTTCATAGATGTGTTCTATCCAGTATTTACAGTAAGAGGGACCCAAGGAGCCACGGGAAACCAACAAATTCTTAAGCCAAATGCTTGTACATGCCATGTGTCTTGGCTTGAGGGCACAGGGGACATGTGCTTTGCAGAATGACAGTGTGTCTGTGTGTGCGCGTGCAAATGCTCTANGTCTTGGCTTGAGGGCACAGGGGACATGTGCTTTGCAGAATGACAGTGTGTCTGTGTGTGCGCGTGCAAATGCTCTAGGACTCTAGGGTGAATTGCCCAATTTCGGTCTGTTTTTTTTTCTGGGGAACTGTCTCCTTTACAGCTGGCTGTGTCTGTTTTGGGTCTCCCAAAGTGAATTGCGCCATCTACAGTGCACAGTGTGTCTCTCTGTGTGTGTGTGCGTGCATGCTCTAGGACTCTAGGGTGAATTGCCCAATTTCGGTCAATTTTTCCTGTTTACAGCTGGCTGTGTGTGTTTTGGGTCTCCCAAAGTGAATTGCGCCATCTACAGNATTGCCCAATTTCGGTCAATTTTTCCTGTTTACAGCTGGCTGTGTGTGTTTTGGGTCTCCCAAAGTGAATTGCGCCATCTACAGAGCACAGTGCGTCTGCGTGCGCGCATGCAAATGCTCTAGGACTCTAGGGTGAATTGCTCAATTTTGGTCATTTTTTCCTGGGGAACTCTCTCCTCTGCAGCTGGCTGTGTGTGTTTTGGGTCTCCCAAAGTGAATTGCGCCATCTACAGTGCACAGTGTGTCTGTGTGTGTGCGCGCGCATGCTCTAGGACTCTAGGGTGAATTGCCCAATTTCGGTCTGTTTTTTTCTGGGTCTCCTTTACAGCTGGCTGTGTGTGTTTTGGGTCTCCCAAAGTGAATTGCGCCATCTACAGTGCACAGTGTGTCTGTGTGTGTGTGCGTGCATGCTCTAGGACTCTAGGGTGAATTGCCCAATTTCGGTCTGTTTTTTTCTGGGGAACTGTCTCCCCTGCAGCTGGCTTGTGTTTTGGGTCTCCCAAAGTGAATTGCGCCATCTGCAGTGCAGAGCGTGTCTGCGTGTGCACGTGCAAATGCTCTTGGACTCTAGGGTGAATTGCCCAATTTCGGTCAGTTTTTCCTCGGGCACTGTCGCCTTTACAGCTGGCTGTGTGTATGCTGTGTCTCCCAAGGTGAATTGTNGTGAATTGCCCAATTTCGGTCAGTTTTTCCTCGGGCACTGTCGCCTTTACAGCTGGCTGTGTGTATGCTGTGTCTCCCAAGGTGAATTGTGCCATGAACCGTGCACTGTGTATAGATATGTGTGTGCGCGCATATGATCTACTTTGGGGGGAAGTGAGTTTTTCCTGGTGAATTGTGTCATTTACAGCTGTCTGTGTTTATTTTCAATCTCCACAAGTAAATTGCGCCATCTACAGTGCACAGTGTGTATGCATGTGCGCGTGCAAATGATCCAGGGTGAATTGTGCAATTTCGGCGAGTTTTTCCTGCTGAGCTGTGTCATTTACAGCTGCCTGTGTATTTTATGTCTCATTGCGCCATCTACAGTGCACAGTGTACATATGTATGCGCGCATATGATCTACAGTGGGGGGAAGTGAATGGAAGTGAATTTTTTCCTGGTGAACTGTGTCATTCGCAGCTGTCTGTCTGTTGTTTCCAGCTGGCTGTGTGCACTTTATGCTTCCATTGCACCATATATATTGCAAAGAAAACCGCAAGAAAAAGAGCAACCGCTATTTGTCAGTTTTAGCGGTCATATTCAGGGTCGTGCCATCTACCAAAAATAGCGATTCTTGCGTCGGCTGCGCCATCTACCGTCGCTATTTTTTAAAAACATTTGAGCCATCTACTTTCACCCCGGGGTAGATTGGCGTAGTTTTGCAGAAAAAATAGTTTTGGCAAAGCCCAAACTGCGGCACGAATTGATTGTGATCCTGATGCATGATAAGGATATAGTATGGATATCGGTGACACATGGTGACGCAAAGTTGAATCGCAGTGAAGCTGAACTTGTGATTCGAGCAGTGGAGCTTGTTGCGTTGCAGCCTCGAAGGTTTTGACACACTTTTTCAACATGGAGTCAGAGCTAACGGTCTGGTGCCTGGAAGTTCTGGAAGATTTCTGGAAGATACCGGAAGATACGCTCATGGATAATGGTGTGCTTTCCACTTAGCCTGAATTAATTGACGCCTGCATACCACATATTACCACATCATGGAAAGTGGCTTTGCATGAGGTGCAGAATTATTTCGCTTCACACAGTTTTACCCTTGAAATTTTGGTGACTAAATCCTATGAAGATCTATGAAGTGGATTTTCTCTGAGACTGCAAGATGCAGTCCAAGGGCTAGCAACAAAGCAAACAAGCAAGAGGGCATCAAAAGGATGAAAGGATTGTGTTGCATGTGTTGGTTCACTTGTCATGTTAGCATGGTTTGGCATCGCTCAACTGCCTAGATCCTGCGAAAGCTCAACCTGCAAAATCGTGAACTGAGCATCAAGGTTCGATTCTTAGAACCTTCATGGCAGTGCTTAGGAGACAAATGACCCGACAGGAAGATTCCGCAATCTCATTGCTCAGATGGGGATAGAAAGACATTAGAAAGGCATTGGGAAGGCATTGGAAAGGCAAAAGGCATGGCATATCATCGCATGGTCCAAGAAACAGACAGAAAACAAATGAAAACAACCACAGAATACGACCAGAAAACAGTCCGCAGAATCCACAGAATCCACAGTGAAAGTCACCTCCAAGGCACGTCGCGAAGTCCTGAAGCTGCCAGAGCCGCCACCCGAAACCGGTTTGCTGAGGACGACTTAGAGCTGAAAACTCGAAAAGATTATATGAAAGGATTTGGACGACGTAAAAAGATAACATGCATAAGAATATTATAGAATATGTATATGGATATATCAAGGTATCGGCTCCGAAGGGAACCCCAACTCCCCTTCCAGCAGTGAAACCTTAGCGGGCCGACCCGTGCAATTGGCCCCGCGGGGGCTGGCATCTTGGCAGAGCTCTTTGGTGACCTCCTGCCATTTGCATCAGCGCTTCTTGTGCTCCGTCCATCCTGCACACATAGGCAACACCTTTGTTCTTCCGATTTGAGTTCCTCGATTGGAGAACTTGCACATCTCGCCTGTGTATGTCATCAAGATCCGGCCTCTTCCTGTTCATCGTGATCCCGCTTGCCTTTGACCTGGTAAACCACAACACCTTCTACCCTGCGCAGACAGCTGCGAAGACAGCATGCTGCGGCCAGAAGACGTTGGTACCTTTTCAAGAAGGGCAAGATCCTCTTGAACCAACAACAGCTAAAGCAGATTCACCAGACTCTTTGGGCACACCATTCGCAAGACCGACGCTTCTTGCAGAAGATCTCCTACGCCATGGGACCAAAGAAATACCCGCCTTGGCGGTGCAGGACCTGCATGCGACAGATCAAGGCAATACCAATGCCTGGTCAGGCCAACAGCCTCGTGGGGCATGACGCCGATGCAAATGCAACAAGCATCACCACTGCCACCACCGCCCATGCTACTTGCTCAACCTGCACCTGCCACCCACCATGGAGACAACCTATGCCACTGCATCGAATGCTGGAGACATTGCGGTGAAGGAGGAGCAGATTCAGGAAATGCGGGCCCAACAGAAACCTGGCAAGATTGTCAAAGCGGCCAAGAGAGAAGATCACCTATCACCAGAATTCCAAGCCCTTGTCCACGAAGAACAAAAGAAGGACAACAAGGAATGTGTTAGAAACCTTCATGCCGCAGGCTTTGCAGTTCAGAAGGCGAAGAAACATGTGATCAAAATCGAGAACTCCCGTTCCCAATTGATGTCTCAATGAAAATGAAGAGTGTTCTTACACCAGGCTGTCGCCAAATGGCAGGAATACACAGCCCAATTTCAAGCCTCAGAGCTTGCCTTCCAGCAGCAACTGCAGGATGCTGCCATGAAGGTCAAGAAAGCACAGAATCAGAAGAGACTCGAGGCTACGAAGAAACGTTCCGATGCTGGTGCAGACGACGAGGAGATCCAAACGACGCCCGACGAAGAGAACGAGGAGATGGAGGCCGAGGAGCTGCCGAAGGACGAGAATGCCCAGCGCATCCAGGAGAACCTCGAATGGTTTCCAGCTTGACTCTCTTATCAGAGGCGGCCGACAAACTAGAGCCGCGAGCCAAAAGACCACGCAAGGATCGAGGACGAGTCCTTGCCTGCGTCTATGCAGCCTTTTGGCAAGGCCAGCACATGGTGACGGACATGCACGAGTGCCGCAAGCCCTTGCCTGTGTGTGAGCCCTCATCATGCACTTTGCAGTGGGGCCGCTCAATTTTGCAAGAAGAGACTTTCATCTCACCTTGGGCAGCCATTGAACATGCATCAGATTTGGCCTACGAGCTTGGGTTTGCTGGGCCAATCCGCATTGATTCAATTTCACTGCTAGTGAGACGCAAAAACTGCACCAAGTCGGTGCATTTTGCTGATCACGTTCATGTTCACGGTGGGCTGGACGCCGATGTGGAGTTCCTCACCCTTGGCGATTTTGATGCCCAGTCTGACATCATTGGCCGACTAGTAGGCCAAGCTGGACAGCCGAGTGGCCCAACAGTCCATCCTCGACCACGTCAGATGCCCAAGGGAGACACTGGTGGCTCAGCCTCCGGGAGTGAGGCACACCGGATATGAGTCCAAGACCAACCCATCACTTCTTGGACAGGCATCTCACTGGCGGTATCCCCAACTACATCCATCATCTACAACATCTCTGGAGAGAAAGAGGAGAACGTTTGGGCGATGATGAATATTACAGATTGCGCGCATGGTATGTCAGACATCCTGACCGACCACAATGCAAGCACCCTCGCATCACGGAAGCCGAGGGTGATGGCGCCACCTGGCATCAAGATGTCATTTCTGCGTGGCATGACCAACTATTGAACCATGAGAGGCTCACAATAGCTGTGGTCTTCCCCAGGGTTCGTCTACAAGCACGACAGCCCATTCACGCAGATCTCATTTTGGCGCAGGGAGATCCAGAACAATGCGGTGGACTCACAACGGTATATCCCCCAAATGTTCCAGATGAAGCTCGCTAGCAAGGGCAGCACTACATCCCCGACATACGAGTGGCTTTGACAGTCTTGCAGGAGTAGACACTGTACCCTGGATGAAAGACAACGGCTGCGAAATCTACCATGATTGGATACAGATCCCGGCAGACGCCACACCAACCCACTGGATGGTCAACGGGCATTCCTTTGTGGTGATCTTCCGACCAGCACCTTCGGCACCAGCTGCATCATCCACCCCCACAGGGACCAATGAACATGATGTTGCTCAACCAGATGCAGAACTGGATCACGAGGACTCTACTGCTCAAGAACCACATGCAGAGCAAAGTGAAGAAAGTCCGGCAGTCAGTGACGATGTCTATGATGAAGAACAACTACAAGGTCTTCACATTCATGGGCTGCATCAAGCCCCTCATCACTGCTTGTGCACTGGACTACCTACAATCGTATCCTCTTTGACATCCTCCAAGCCATTGCATTGCCTCGAAACAACGCAGTGGGGCATCATTATTTGAGTGTCCCACTCGTCGATCAACATGAGACAGAGGAGCGTGTCATCTTGCAACGTATCGGAGATATTCCTACGGGATCTCCTGATCGATTGCAGCTGGTTGACATCACCTTCCGCGGTCACAGCGCGGCTCATCATGAATATCAACGTAGTGTTCGACTTCTACCACAATTTCTGCCACGCTCTGGTTTGCTTGAACTTCTCCTCCTACATGACTACTGCGCCTGGCAAGCAAGATGACCGGTGCATTGTCGAAGGAAGTTTAGAAGTCAAACTTCCGACAATATGGACAGATGGAAAAGCACAGCCATGAAGAAAGTCAGAAGAGAGAAGATAAGAGATGAGAAAGTGAGAAGAGAAGAGATGCAGGTGTGCGAAAAGGTAGGAAAGTCGCGGAACGCTGTGTTTTTCCAATGTTTTGTGGCTCCGGAGGGTCGAAAAGTAGGCTCGCTAAAGCGGCGGGTGCGGAGACATCTTGGCAGATGAGAGATGAAANGGCTCCGGAGGGTCGAAAAGTAGGCTCGCTAAAGCGGCGGGTGCGGAGACATCTTGGCAGATGAGAGATGAAAAATTGCACGCCGTTGTGGCGCGAAGCGCGTTTGGAAGTAAAAAGTGTTAAAAACTGACGGTCTCGGACCACTTTTGGAAGTTTCGATATGGAAAAAGTGCACGGCGCTGTGGCGCGAACCACAGTTGGAAGTAAAAAGTGTTAAAAACTGTCAGCTCCGGAGCGCCTTTGGAAGTTGAGATGTGGAAAAAGTGCACGGCGTTGTGGCGCGAAGCACATTTGGAAGTAAAAAGTGTTAAAAACTGTCACGTTCGGACAACTTTTGGNAAAAGTGCACGGCGTTGTGGCGCGAAGCACATTTGGAAGTAAAAAGTGTTAAAAACTGTCACGTTCGGACAACTTTTGGAAGATGAGATGTGGAAAAAGCGCACGGCGCCTGTGGCGCGAAGCACATTTGGAAGTAAAAAGTGTTAAAAACTGTCACGTTCGGAGCACTTTTGTAAGTTGAGATGTCGAAAAAGTGTACGGCGCTGTGGCGCGAAGCGCATTTGGAAGTAAAAATGTTAAAAACACGACATGCTCGGACCACTTTTGGAAGTTGAGATGTGGAAAAAGTGTACGGCGTTGTGGCGCGAAGCACATTTGGAAGTGAAAAGCGTAAAAAACTGAGGGGTTCGGAGCACTTTTTGACGATTGGATGGTCATCCGATGTCGAAAAAGTGCACGCCGTTGTGGCGCCAAGCACATTTGGAAGTCAAAAGTGTCAAAAACTGAGGGTTTTAAGCACATTTTGAGATGTCANCAAGCACATTTGGAAGTCAAAAGTGTCAAAAACTGAGGGTTTTAAGCACATTTTGAGATGTCAGTTAACTAACTGAACTAACAACTTAACAACTTAACTTAACCACTTAACAACTGAACAACTGAACAACTTAACAACTTAACCACTTAACAACTTAACAACTTAACCACTTAACCACTTAACAACTTAACCACTTAACAACTTAACAACTTAACAACTTAACCACTTAACAACTTAACAACTTAGTTAGTTAGTTTGTCAGTTAGTCACTTAGTCAGGTAGTTAGTTTGTTAGTCAGCTAGTTAGTTAGTTAGCTAGTCAGTTACTCAGTTAGTCAGTTCGTCAGTTAGTTACTTGGTTAGTTAGTTAGTTACTTAGTTAGATAGTTAGTCAGTTAGTCAGTTAGTCAGTTAGTCGGTTAGTCGGTTCGTCAGTTAGTCAGTTTGTCGGTTAGTCAGTTAGTCAGTTAGTCAGTTAGTCAGTTAGTCAGTGAGTCAGTTAGTTAGTTTCTTAGTTAGTTTGTTAGTTAGTCAGTCAGTCAGTCAGTTAGTCAGTTAGTCAGTTAGTCAGTTAGTCAGTTAGCCAGTTAGTTAGGCAGGTAGGTAGACAGATAGATACGCCGACGCTCCAACCACCTTTTGATCCATCAGTGGATCTGCTCTGCCATCCATGACTCACAACAACGAACCTCTCCTATAGGTTTCCTATTCTGAAACTTCCGCCACCGCCTTGTGCGGTACTACTGGTATATCATGACAATGCTCTTTGGAGTCGCACGGATCTGGCCCCAAGACAGGCAGAACATGGTATGTATCTGAGAGTTGAGGTCCCACCGCCAGAAGATTCAGATACCGACACAGAGACTGCGGTGCAGATTGCAGCCTCTGGCGCAGAAGTTGAGGCTAGACCGAGCAAAATCAGACGAACAGCGTCTTCATGTAGAAGTACCCTTCTTCCAGGGCAGACAACTGGCAAAGCCTTGCTGCAGCTTTCTAGAGAACTACAGGGAGCTCAGTGCAGGGGCAATGTCGATCAGTGCCATCGAGCGCATAGCTCCACTCAACCGAGCCTGCAACCGGCCCATCAACTTCTACCAGTCGACTGCAGATGGCTCAAATTGCGGAACAACAATGGCTACATCAGGCCAGCATGAAATTCATGGAGGAGGCTTGCACAGAGGATCATGATGAAGGCCCGGTGATTTACTGGACGACCTGGTACCTCCACCACATCAGATATCGTCGTCTGGCAGAATCGAGGCTGTTGCGCCTAGACGCCTCACGTGAGCATTGGTTTGAAGATCTATGTGAACTGTGGGCTGCTGTACTTGACCCACTCCTACCCGGACAAGTTCACTTTGTTTATCCTACACCGCCACGGGCGAATCATCATCAACATGTAGGACATCTCATTTTGGTGCAAGGTCATGATCCTTCCCACCTGTACTTCTCTCTGGTCAGTTCACTGATGGCCCTCTGACCAGACTGTGGCACGTTGCGACCTACATGCACCCATATGCCACAGGCAGGGAAATATGCCAGACTTTGGAGGTATGGTCCTGGTGTGCTACCCGACAATGCTACATTCAATGTGGAGGTCAACCTTTCGAAGAAGAACAGCTGACGGAGATCCACGCGGGGGACAGCCTCCTGGTGACCATCGCCACGCTACAAAGAGATGTCGATCACGTTCAGTTCGTGCCAAGAACCTTGCGCCGCTGGCGACGTCCACGACCTCCTCAAGATGGAGTTGACCTACCCGATTGAGCAGGGGGCTCTGAACATACTGGTACTGGATTTTGCTTCAACCCCAATGCCGCGGTCTTCAATCCACATGCGCCACAGCTGTCCACGCAAAGATCTTCACCTGGCATGGCAGACTACAGCATTTTCATGGAAAGGAGAGGAGAGCTCTTGCCTGCCTCTGGTACTTTTGAGCTCTTTCGGGACGCGGCTTTGGACGTTCTGGAGGGGATTCAGATTGCAGTGGCGAGATGCAGACGTGTGACAAGACCTGACCGCTATGTCATCTTCACCGATGGGTCCTCCCATAGCAAGTACAAACACAAATCCCCCCCTGTGGATCGGCCACTGGAGCCGCCGATCATGTGCATGCCTACAGCAGTGAAGCACAGACAGAATTGCTATTCTCGGCCATGCCCTTGATTCTGCCAACACCCCAATGCCGCGTGACTTCTTGCGCGCATTCCAGTTGTACCTGCCAGCAACCACTGGAGTACATAAAGGAGAACAAACCACTTGGTGCAGTCCATTCGATGGTTCTGAACACTGCATCGACTATGTGGCCCTTCCTCAGGCCTGGAGAACATCCTGTCAGTCTTCTCGCGCGATGCCTGACTTGGACATTGGACATCATCATGATCATACCGCAATTGCCTGCGAAGTCAGTTGCTGTGGCGTTGCAAGCTATGAGCAAAGGAGTCCCAGACTCCGATGCAGCTTTGACCGCAGGGGCATCCAGGTCCAATCTCTCGCAGCTTCCCTCGAAGATTACTGCCCACCAGCCTGGCAAAGTGACATTGAAACCCAAGTTGACCACTTCAATGAAGATGCACGAAGCGTTCTTGCCAAGACATGCCCAATTGTGCGCAACGCGCCGAAAAAGCACATCTTTGATGAAGCTACATGGGCACTGCGGCTTGACAAGCTTAGACATACCAGGCATATGAAACAACTGCGCAAACTTCAAGATCAACAGACCCTTGCCTTGGTTTTCCATGCATGGCACCGTACACAACCCGCAGATGATAGGAGGACTTTTGGCGCTACTTTGCGATGCAGAAGACTACATCTTGGCTGCCAATTACAAGTTTGTGCCCGACAGCTTCGTAGCCAGCTGCGCCTGGCCAAGAGGGCTGCCTTTGCCACGGCTATTGAGGCTCTCCCTGATGATGCTGCGGCGTCCACTATTCTGCCTTTACTTGGCCCATCCATTCCCAAGAAGCGCCGAGCTTGCCCACTACCCGTGATCAACAATGTGGACGGCTCCCCAAGGCACTTCGAGACAGATGGGTCGGTTTCTTTAGAGTGATGGAAGGTGGCGAGAGGCTTCCCCACACAAGCCTCAGAGATGAATGGATTGACAATCCCGCAGATTTCCAACACACTACATTGGAGCTATGTCCGGCCGATGTCCCGAGTCTTGTTGACCTCGAAACGGCCTTTCGGAGAGTCAAACTGGGCAAAGCAATCGGCGATGACAATGTTCCTCCGGAGCATTGCCATAGCCAACCACGCATTATGGCCAGACTCACCTTCACGCAGATGTTGAAGCTGCTGACCCACGGCCACGAAGCTCTATGAAAATCTTTGCTCTGAAGTGGATTTCTACCGTTGGGAGGCGGGCGCAACTATGGCCTGGCATGGTTGCGCGGGAATTGACCCGATATCCGGTTGCTCGACTCGATGATAAATACCTCCCTGGTCGGGGGGTGCTGTCGCCACCCCCCGACTATCTCTTGGCGATTATTCGAACCGTGCTGCTGGCCGTGCTGAGCCCCAATGGCACTGCTTGGTGCGGAGGCCTGTGAAGGTTCTGGGCCAAGTGGATGGCAGGCGGCGCTGGGGCTTCCTATGTCAGTTTCGACGGCGACCAGGCAAGATTTGTGGCTCTGGATTTGCGCGCGTGGGAAGCAACTGTCCGGCCAACCTTTGAGCAATTTTGTGGGAGCATTTCCGTGACCTGGCGCGCGCTGGTAGCTGCGGCCTGGCTGGCTCCGGGTCTTGCTTGCTTGTGCAAGCTGCCGGCCGCCAGCCTCTTGGCTTGCTCTTGCTGCTGCAGTGCGTCGGCGGGATATGCGATGCTTGGTGAGCGAGGGCTCCCCAGGCAATTTGGTGCACACCAGCTTCATTGCAGGGCATGTGGTCACCACAGGCGGCATTTTGCTGTCCGGGATTTTTGTCTTCCACCCACGCTGGAAGTTGTTTTGTACAGGTTTGCGAGCTTTGCCTCAAGCCCCCCACCAAGAGAGTGGGTAGCCCCCAGCGTCGCCTTCATCTTCATCCAGATGCCCTTCATGAGCTGCAAGCTTTGCTGCATACACCCTCAGCCACTGCTGCTGCTGGACTATACCCAGGCATTTACAGCACGCGTTGCGTGCCCTGCATACCGACACCCACTTCTACATTGGTGATCAACAAGATCGAGTGCGGACTGCAGTGGGAACGAGGCCGATGTAGTATTTGGATTCATGTTTGCACGTCTTCTACATGCACTTCATGATCAACTGGCAGCGATGGACATCCTGGAGCTCTACGACAACTGTCTCCCTGGAGTCTTTATAAGACAGGCCGACGGACAAACTCCATGCCTTGGCCCGGTGCGGATGGATGACCTCTGCATTCCGCTCTCTGATCCCACCGCCCATGGAGTGGAATGAAAGGCAGGCGTCGCTTTCGGCATTTTGCTAGATCTCTGCAAGACTTATGGGGTCACTCCGAATCTTGAACGTGGCAAGGGTGAAGTACTTTTTGCATTTCGAGGACGAGGATCCCGCGCTCTGAAGACCACATATTTTGGGGCCAGCCGGGCACAACAAATGCTCATTGTCACAGAAGGAGGGGTTCAACACATTTCTCTAGTGGGGCATAACCTACATCTTGGCGGACGCACCCATCATTCAGGCGAAACCCGCCAAGACATGCACGTGTGGCTCTCGGACATGCGGCCTTTAATGCCCACCGCAAACAGCTCTTCCAGAATCATTGCGTTTCACCCCAAAGGCGACGAGAGCTTTTCATGACCCTGGTCACCAGCAAGATCATCTATGGCACCGAATCATGGGTGCTCATGGATAAGGCGGCCAAGAGCTACTTCCATGGGGCCATTATCCGCCTCTACCGCAGAATGCTTGGGGTTGGCCCTGACGTGCATCTGACCGACGGGGCCATCATTGCGGAAGTGGAATTGCCCTCACCCCACGACTTTGTTGCGCATTGCTGGTCTTTGATACCTTGGCTGCCTATATCGCTCCAGCTCTGCCACCCCCTGGCTCGTTCTGCAGAGTGACGCTACCTGGCATCGCCTGATGATGGTGGATCTATCCTGGATGTGGCATTTGCTCGACAACACGACCACGCTTCGTGACCCAGTGAAGGACCAGCGGCCTGTCACCCTTGGAGCTCTTGCACGTCAAGGACCGCTTACTGCTGACACGCCTGCATCTGGACATGTATCAACATCTGGACCGACACGGCGACATGGCTAGCAGACTCACCGCCACCCAAGCTGCGCCAGTCTTGGACACAGCCATAAAAGGGTTGTATGTGCTGCGGGCTACGCTGCCAAACCAAGGGTGGAGAAGGTGCACACCTCTTTCGGGCGCATGGCATAGTGGCGAATGAACGATGGCTATATGATGGTACCTGCTGCCCCATTTGCCTCAAGGAGTTCCACATGTATGCCAAGCTAGTCGGGGTCCCCATCACGACCGTGTGCCTATTCCAAACGCGGAGGTGTTCCACCTGGAGCTTGATGAAGCTTTGCACTCATTTTCATGGACCACCGAGACCATCGAGATCAAGATGTATTTCAGGCCTTGCAAGATGCGATCCGGACCTTTCCCGTTGGTTGGACTATGGTGAAGCTTACCCTCATCCATACGAAGGCGACCGTGACAGAAGAGGATGCCGCCTTGGCTGATATGCCTTTGGCGCTCTGGCATGCGCTCCCTGACCGCCTCGGCGATTACCGCCAATGCAAAGAGGCGGCTTTGGAGGACCTCGAACAATGTGAGGCGATGGCGAACTTTGACATGCCCTACCGCCCCTATGAGGCCAAAACCAGAGCATGCCTTCCAGGAACGGGTCATTGTACATGCGTTCACAGGACGCCGACGCCATGGAAACTTTCACTGGTTTTTGGATGGGAATCGCCGAGGCCTGAGGCATCACTCAGCTTCACGTTGTCTCTCTTGACGAGTGGTCCGAACGGTGCATGACCTTTGGGGATTTTGGTCGCTTTCCTTGAAAGAGAAGAGACAGGTCTTCGATGGACATCGGCTTTTGGCCTTCAGCCTCTCTGCGATGCTCATGCTTCATCACTGCGGAGGACATGGCGCTGTGGAGCACCCAGATGAGCCCGAAGATCCGGTGGCCGCTAGCATCTGGCGATTGCCAGTGATGAGACCCCTTTATGAATTTGGCGGGATTCCGCTGAGTCTCACTGGCAGAAGGCCTCTTAGGCGCCAGCAGTGCCAAGCTGACGCTTCATCTTGCTCAGCTACCGCAGTAGTATATCAGACGCAACGCTGTGTGCCCGGAGCTGCCTAAAGGCCAGAATATAGGCCTGTCAGCTGATGGCTCGGTCTCAAAGAATATCCTCCAGCTTTTTGTTGCGGTCTGGCTGAGAGTTTCCTTTCATGCATCCCTCTCACAGCAGCAGGTAGGCAATCCATCCCGGCAGACGTCCTGCACAGATTCCGAGCTAAGGAATGCACGGAAATGGGCCATACAATCGGTCCCGACTATGCTGGCGGATATGGGATTGAACCGGAACCTGCTGCTCAGAATTCAAATCGAACCTTGCTTGCTGCCGCGATGAGAGATCGTCCCCGCACGCAGTCTTGCAAAAATGGATATATCAAAGATTATAAAAGAGCGTCAAGAAGTTTTAAATGCATTTACACAGACTGAGACTTGGAGAGGCTTCATGATAAAACCCAGATTTCATGGACTGCATTGAGGTTTGGAGTCCAGTCTGTGTGCGCGCGTACGTGCGTGCGTGGGTGTGTGTGCATGTGGGTGTGTGTGTGTGTGTGCGCGCACGCTCCATGTATCCCAATTTGCTAGGAATGACAGAGGGTATATATGCCGCACCGTTGGCGCGTACAGTCTTTGTGGGTTTGCTTCCCATAAACTCAATGCGAGTCTCAATCCTTTGCAAAGGTTTCTCGATTTCTCATTGCCATGCAATCGCCAAGGGAGGTTTATGTTTAGTATGCGTTCCCTTTTCGCAATCCTTGGTTGCCTTGGTGTGCTGCTGGAGATCTGCAGTAAGTGAAGGCAAGGCATTTTGGTGATCATGCCTTCATCATCACCCCAGCCACAATTTTTGTATATGTTTGTCATTTGTCGTCATGCTCTTGACATCTGATCTTGTTCTCATCATGTTCTTGTTCTCATGTTCTCTGCCTTCAGTCTTTCTGGAAGGACTGATTTGATTGAGATGAAGATTGAGGGCGTGTCATTTGGTTATAGACCCAACGAGCCTCTTAGCTGGAAGTGCAGAGACCTGAAAATTCATGCTGCCCAAGGACTTGTAGCTGCTTGACTATGGTGATGGTCTGAAGACTGCAATTTTATCTAGGCATTTCTTGCAGCCAACTCATCCACTTACAAGTTGTACATATTTGTACTCTTCTATATGCTGAATATGCGGTTCTTTCAGGAAGCTGCTCGAGAACGTGGGCAAGTTGCACGTACCATTGGGCAAAATAGAAACTTGGCTCAAAATGTTGCAGGCGGCGCAAGGCACTGTGAAGCTCTTAACAGAAGCTGTCCTGTGCTGTTTTTACGATCTACACTGCGGCAGTCAACTTTTATCTAACACCTTCTCTTGCGGTGATCCTCCGTAGGCTTGGATGACTTGGGGTGTCGAAATTCAGCAAAGCTGGATATTTTGTTGAATCGTATTGATGTCGGATGATGGTCTTGAAATACTCTTCTTCCCAGATTTGACACATATTTGAATCGATTTTCCCATGTCCATGCATGTTCTCGTTGTTATTTCTTTGGTTTCGAACTCTTGACTCAAGGTTGCCTTGGTGGGCGTCCATGGTTCGGGAAAGTGCCTTGACTGGCCCTGACCTCTTCAGACATTGTTTGCCTGTTGGATTATGCTCGAAAATGGTTCACCCTCTTTAGAGTTTTAGTTTGTTCACAGACATTGGATAATGCAGGAAATCTAGCCATTTCTGCAAAATCGTTCCTGGATATGCAGCTGATCTCATTGAGTCTTGAGGGATGATGCGAAGATACGAACCATTCCGTACAGTCTACCTTTTGTTTGCATACATATTACATATGCACCTGTATGTACGTATATTATATACAAGGCACTGGTTTAAAGAGTGAAGCAACAGTTTTTGGAGCTGGGAATGGGAACAAGAAAAAGAAATGGTGCAGACTCAAAACCAGGGAAATATTTGCGATCCAACATTCGTCAACATGCGATATGTATCAAAGAGGATGCAACCATTGGTTCCATTTCATGCAGATCAAGAAGTCCAAGGCAATAATTATACACGTACTCTTACGTACTAGTGGGTCCAATGCAGTCAGGTATGGCAAAAAAAACACCCTTTCAACTTTCAAGGACATTGTAGGAGTTCGAGAATCCATTCATCACGATTCAAGATTGGCTTGACCTTGCGATAAGGTATTCTTGAAGAATACAAGGCATTCCTGCTGAAATCAGGAACACCTTCTTGCGGCTCGTTTCCAGCAGACTACTTCCAGACGAGGGGGAGATCTTTGTTCCAACACACCTGCGTGTGCTCTTTGCGTCTTGGCATAATTGCTGAAACCAGCCAAAAACATCACTTGCCACGAGTGCAACAAGCAATGTGCAGAGGAGCATTCAAATTAAATTGGCTCCTTTTCTTTTTTGTAGATGGTAGATTTGCAACAGCAACTAACAGACCACATAGAATTCACAGAATTTGGGTTTTTTTGAGTTGTTCCATGTTATGGCCTTCTATTGCACATGCAATCAAGCTGCCTGCGGGGTCTTGGGGGTATGTTTTGGGCAACAGATTCATGAACCAAGACAAATGACCAGCCATCACATGCCACAGGGAAGTCCATGCTGGGGTTGGAAACATCGCCATCAACATGGCCAGGTGGCGCAAGACCCAGTCCTTCTGGATGCTGGCGTATGGGAGTTCCTTGACTTTCAGAAAACAACATGATCTGGGTTCAAAGACAGTCATTGATCATGCAATAATGGTCAAAGCGCAAAAATTCGGCAACTTGAATTTGTTCCCAAAGACACATGGGTTCAAGATCATTTAGCATTACATGAGGTTTGTTCAACTTTGTTCATAGCTGCGAGGAATCTCACGTATGGAGCGCCTGACAACAGTGATTTGTCCGTCGTGAAGGGAGTGCTCAAGATGTTGGATATGAAGAACATCTTGCAACACTTACAGCGGCTTATCTGCGATATGACATTTCTGTTTATACCTCAACCTCAACTAGGCGTTTGGGGCATTGACCATTGACCTTGGTACTAAGATCATCCAAAGTCGTGATTTTGCGTCTTTTGGCACTTGGGTCCAATGTGACAGCTTTGTCCAGGATAAATGCATTGGCACTTGGTTCTCAATGCATTGGTACTTTCGGATTTCATATGACAGGCTCGCCATTGCTGCCCTTTTGCATCATGTCCCATGTCCATTCGTGTGAATTCATGCTATCCGCGCACAAATTTCAGCTCAGCCCGTAGAGATTGACACCTCTCCAAATTCTTTGGATCTGTTCCTTTCGCGTTCGTATGACTCTTCGTGTGCTGATTTCGTTTGCCCTGTGGGGAAGAGTTCTTGCTTCTCAATGTCCAAGTGGCAACTGCGATGATGACAATGTTCTCATGCAGGCAGGGTTTTAGAGGGGTGTCACATGGTGTCACTGCTTTCACATATCTCCCATAATCTCCCATATCTATCGTGAAGATACAAGTCTCATCATTCTCCTGGGAAGGTCTCGATTGCAGCTATATCTAGCTATTCGGATACGTTTCTAGAATTTTCTAGATGGGTTTTTCAGACAACGTATACTTTCTCCAGCTTGGAACCTAGCAGCTTTATTTTGTTTTCTGGCCGGGGTGTCACGAGGCAATAAGCGCAGTTTGAATCAGTTTGAAGGAATTAAGAATTGCATAGAATTCCCATATTTTGCGAATTGGGGTCAAAAGGAAATTTGCTCATTGCATTTTTCCAATGCCAGATGGACAAGTTTCACAAGGGCATGACCTCGACCCAGCACAAGCTCATTTCAGATAAGAGCCTGGACTGTGGACCGATGTGGACCGTTTTGCATGCACAAGGTGTGAGGTCCAAAGCTGTGACAATATACATCAATATACTTTGTACATGTTTGTACATTTTGTACTAGCAGCTACTTGCTTAGTGTCTTATTTTTGAGAAGATCGAAATTGATCCTGGCGCATGGTAGCATTGACAGGGCATAAGGTGATCACACATGTTTGGTACAAGCAGAGAGCACGGATCTTAGATTTATGCACTTAAAACCTAATGTTGTGTCAGCATGAAGCAATGCAATCAACACACCTTGCAAGGATTGTGGAATAAATTACTCCGCTTGTAATGATGTCAAGCTATGTCAAGCTACCCTATGCAAATTGTTGACACATGTTGACACACCTGTTGTGCAAAGATGTGCAAGGCACAATTGCTCATTTTTGAGCTTCGCAGGGATTTGGACCATCTCGACTTGCCAGTCTCGGTCTCGTTGGGGCACTTCTGATTTGGGGAATGAAGCCGGATTAGAATTGAAGATAGCGTGACCAAAGATGATCCAAGTGACTGAAATGATCTGAAATGCCTCTAGGTTCAGATAAGTCCGAGCTACAGCGCCTCTCCAGGAAGCTCTGAAAGCTAAGGATTGAAAAGGCTTTTGCACACATCAAAGGTCGCGGAAGCTATCTCGGCAGCACTTCACCAGGCAGCGTGATCGACAGTAAGTTCTCAAACATCACCGGAGACTGGGCTAGAATCCGGCTAGAACATGCTAGAACTACAGTGAATTAGTTTAATTATAGTTTTAGGATGTAGGGTTGGTCACTGCAGTGCCTCACGAGCTTGCTGCTTGAATTGTTATGACTTGTTTGGCTGGGCTTCAGCTTCGGGTTATAGTAGCACTCAAATTAGCATACAGTAGTGCTGTACAAATTTGTACAGATCTGTACAGTATTGTACGATCATTGGAGCTCGGAGCTAGGCCGCTAGGCCAGATAAGAGGCGACGATCTGCAAAGATGATGATTGCAGACATGTTTCGAGGTCAAAACATGTCAAAACTTAGCTTGGTGATTTGATGAATTTGCATCGTCATGATATGACGTCAGTGTCATCGCGTTAGCTGCAGCAAGGATTCGGATTCTCTCAGCATTGCATTGGACATAGATAAAGGATTTCAAAAGATATTTCACACGATATTTTAAGATCTTTAAAGATATTTCAAGAGCAATTGGTGACAATCGACTCCACGGACTCTTCAACAGGAAAGGACGTGATAAGACATGGATCCATGGGCTGTGTCAAGATCAGATCCATGAGGATCGTCCTGTTTTTGGAGCACTGAGAAGCGCTCGGAAACACCCAGGACTCGGTGGTTACAACCCGCATGACGTGAAAGCGGATGCGACCTGGCAGAAGTGCACCGCTATCAACTGGACAAAAGTTGCTGGTGAGCCAACCATGGAGGGCAAGCTGAACTTGCCCAGCATTCAAATGACCGTCTGGTGATGTCCGGTGGGATTATGTTGAACATGTGTGGTGTGGCATGGGCTCTTACAGCTGCAATACGTTGGAGATATGTCTGGCAATGTCTGGCAATTTGGCCTAACTAGGATATATAATGATATATATATATATAGTATTATATAATTGAAATGTTGTTCATGTTTCTTTTCCATTTTGACATCATGTCATGTTGGAGGATGTTTGAGCTGATTGGCAACAACAGACAAGAGCATGTTGGTGCTAAATTCATCTAAATTCATGATAAGACATTTTGATACATTTTGGATTAGGAGACATAGTGGACTAGTTCCATTGGGGGTAAAAGAAGATCTGGTGATTCTCGCGAATCCATGCGAATCCTAACATCTCACACGGTTTCGGAGGGACCGGTTCATCCTGGTCCATTGGATCGTCCATTTTTCTCGTCGCAGGATGCTGGAGGAGTTGGAATTGTCAGACCACTGCGCTTGCCCCGGCCCCTGGTGCAACGTGGCGTGGCCGCGGATTCGCCGATTCCGACGGTGCTTAGATCAGCTCCGTAAAGCACAAATCTGTCACATACTGTCACTACTATGCTGATTTGTTCTTTTCCAACGTTTTGTAAACCACATCTTTGGACATTCTGGTTTGCCAATGTTTGCCATAATCCTGACATGTCGTGATACCCTTCCAAGTATCAACCACTCTTGAAATCCTTGTATCATCGGGCTACAGTGAGCTATTATATATTTTGATATATTT
Organism: Symbiodinium sp. clade C Y103; assembly: GCA_003297045.1. Lineage (NCBI taxonomy): Eukaryota > Dinophyceae > Suessiales > Symbiodiniaceae > Cladocopium > Cladocopium sp. clade C. The sequence continues at coordinate 116,220 of BGPT01000574.1, read as the reverse complement.
TGACCATATGTATCCATGCATATATCATATAGTCCTATAGTCTGTCTGTCTGTGTGTGTGCGTCCGTATAGTGTGATATTTTCCCTGGATACGTTGGGTGCCAAGATGACAATAAGATGACACTGAATTTGGAATGCGGCCACCGAGGATGACACCTGTAAGGCCGTTTTCGCTGCAATCGAAGTCTTCACCGAGCTCTGCGCGTCGGAGTTCCTTTCAACAAATTGGTGCACGGAATTCCTTCACGGTGAGAATCTCTAGATGTTATATGATTTCAATATGATTTCATAAGTTTATATAATATGTTTGTATGATTTTCTGCAATCTCGTCCTTCCCTCCTTCCTCCTCTGCTCGCTTCCTGGCCAAGTCGCCAAGCTCGTAGTGCTTCGATGTGCTTCGGCTTCCTCGACAGCCTTGTCTACACCGTCTAAAGCTCGTCGCCGGACCAGACCTCCATTGCGAGCTCGCCAGCGCTCTGGCGCTCTGCACCCGAACAAACATATCTGGTCAGACAAAATGTCACACAGAATGCCAGAAATGTCAGATAGAATGTCACTCGGTGATCACTCGAAGAAACTAATCTACCTATCGACATGTCTCTTCAAAGCTATTGAACTCGTTTTGAATCGGCACGACCGAGGTTTGATCCGGTCTTCGCAAACTACTCCGTGACATCGTGGGGATACTACCCATCTTGGGTGGTGGGCAACTTGAAAAACCTATGTGATATAGCTACATATATGACCGCGATACCATGCTGATGTTGATTTATCAATCCATGCTGTACGTTTTAGTGTGAAAACAAAGAGACAGCATCATTTTGAATGTAAAGGTCAACAGAACAGTCATTGCATCTTATTTTCGACATGAATCGCATTCCTTGTTTGCCAATCTGTTCCTGTGTGATGGTCACATTGGAATCTGTGCCACTATGCTATTTGTGCAACTTTAGTACGCTTGATCTTGCCATCTCACCCTTCTGCCTTTGAGTGTCTCCTTTTGCACCTTCTCAGAAATGTGGCAAACTGAAAGTAAATACAGTTTAAATACATCTACCCAAGACATCTTGAAATTGGATCAAATTGTATTTAATGATATTTAATTTGTATTTTAATGTATTCAATGTATTGAAATTCGGAGGATCTCAACACCTCGATTCTTCTTGACTCAAACTGAGGCACTGTTACAGGTTTGAACTACGCCGACGAAATGCCGGTGAAAGTCACGCTGAAACACCCCAAAGGTGTCTGTGGCTACGCAGTCTGCGATCTTCTCCGTGTTGCTTGGACATGATTCATCCATCAAACGGAACTTGTTAGAACATGCATGTCCAAGCAAACTGAAGAGAACTCTTCAACCACGACAAACAGGAAGACGTAAACGGAAGAATTCTGCGACATTATGATGAGGAACATGTCAGTTGCACGTGAGTTCGAAACAGTGGAAACGGCTCTTTTCCATTTGATCAGAACGGTTTGGACATGGTTGGACCGTGGAGGACCAGCTGGAGCGGTTCTGTTCAGCTTAGAAAGAATGTTGTATGTCTTACAGATCTTGTCACTGCTCCTTTTGATCGTTCTCTGCGCAGTTTTCTTTGAATGATTTAGAATTTTGGATACACTTACCCGATATACCTGGATGTAGTTTGCGCATGCAGATGTTTGCAATGGGTGCATGGGCCTTTCCATTGTTGCAAGCTATCTGACCCATGTGTTTCAATGTCTAACACCCGTACTGTACCATACTATACTAATATTTCATCTAGGCGGCATGGTACATGGCATCTGCAGATGAACCGTGATGCTGAGACCATCTTGACACAGAGTGCCAACCAGATGTCGACTGGAACCTGTTCCTACGTTGCGAGTTTGGCAGCGCTGTCCAAGAAGGCTTGGTGTGGCAGGGAACGGGAATATACAGTAGAGGTGAGAATTCTCTGGGGCCACATGTCAGCATCGCACGTGGCGCTGCTTCTGAGCAGTTCTCTTTTAGAACTATCGCAAGTGTGGAACAATGCAACCAAGATGATGAGATGACTTGAGGTCGTTACACAATTTCAGTAGAGACCATGCTCCTCCTTGTGTCTGCGTTGTGATTCCTTCGGCGCTTTCACCACTTGGAATATCAGCTAGTGTGACACTGTGTTTGCTGGGCAACGTCCTTTGAAAGTTCCTTCCTGGATCCAATGTGCAACCTGTTTGTTTCCAGACGGGGTGACTGTCGGGACCAGTAGTTTGAGGCTCCGGCGAGGGCCATCAAGGTGGCTGTCCGACTCTTCTGGCTAGGCACCCCTCCGTACTGGAACTAGTTGCTTTAAGGCCAGTTCCACTTTACAAAATCGGAACGAACAATGAATCGCAGAGAAAGACATAGGAAAGGACAATATGCATCCAAGATTCAAGATTGAAGTAATTGACTCACTATGTTGAAAGGGACATGAAGGGACCATACTGTAGCCCCACTGTGTCTAGCAAATCTTGTCGAGCTTCAGAATCAGAGAATCCTAAGTTTTAAGATCACGCCGAAGGTGAGATCACACCCGGGCTTTCACCGTGCTCCGGCATCCTTGAGCAACAACCCGGATTGATCCCTTTCAAGACAAAGATGCTGGGCCGCGTCGGACATGGTGCAAACGTATGCAAACAAACTTGGACGCATAGATTTTGAGCCAAGTTGCCGCTTGTCATTGCCGGGTCTTGGGTTATAACATGCAATTTTGCCAGAAAGAGTTTGTCTGAAATTCTTGACAGAAATTCCCAAAAAAGATTCCTGAAAATTCGTGAGGAGATTCAAAACCAAATTGCTCTTGACTTTCGTTTCGTTTGAGCTGTCAGCCTGAAGTCTGAACTCGGAATCCTCTGAGGATGGGCGGCTGGCAGCCATCCTTCTTCTCAGGTGGTTCTAGCACCTGCCATGGCAACTCAGCGGATTGTGGTCACGCGTCTGGAATGCCACAGCAGAACATCGGTCTGACGCCACTGAGCTTCATCTAGTGCACAGTTTTTGATGCAGACCAGAAGCTCTCAATATCTTTAAAGTATACTTTTGTCTTGTTTTGTCAATGTTTTGGGAGAAGAGACTCTCCTTGTATCCAACATGCGCTACCCTGCTGCAACACTCATTGCAGAATCAACACTGCTGTCGCGTTGACACTGGTGCCCAACTGCTTAATCCCTGTGTTGCATTCGTTTGCACTTGTCTCAATTGGCATGTGTTACACAATGTTACATACGATCAGTTTTCATGCGTTAATGCGGACAGCACAGGACATGGTAGAACACAGTAGAGCAGGCTGGCCACTGAGGTTTTCATGGTCACAGACATTGATCAGCAAATGGACGCTTGGCAAAGTCTTGGAAGCGTGAGTTAGTATATGTTAGTATCAGGGTTCTTCTGTTCCGACTTGGAAGGAATGACCATGGATGACCATGGTATCGAGGTGACTGTACCATACTGTACCGTTTGAAGCAGGTGACAAGGTGGGTCCAAGTGGCAACTGGCGATCCGAAGAGGTGACGACTGTGCATTGCTTTGACATCGTCCCATGTCTCGATGTGTCAACCGTGACGATGTTCCGAGGATGGCAGAGAACTGGGGATATTGTTCCAACGACACCGTGCGGGCAGGCGTCACCTATCCAGGCCAGAGTGACTTGGCAAACTGAAAGAACCGATACAAAGGCCATGGCGGCCATGGCGGCCATGGCTGAATCAGGTGCATCTCACATCATCTCATCGTAATGTTAATGAAACAGTTTATATAACTATATTATATATATATAACTTATAACTATAACATGATATAGCTATAACTATACCTATAATTGACCATAATTGACCAAACTTCACTTACATATACTCACATGCACTTTGATCCTGCATTGTTGCATATTGTAGCCATGCCATGCATTGATCCTACGGAGCAATCTGAATCACAACTCTCAAGCTGACCGCTTGCGACATAGCAACCCATAGCAACCCATAGCAACCACCAACCTTAGATGTTCTGATGGTTCTAATTGGTTTGAATCGATGGAAAGGCCCACTGAAATTCACTATGCATCAACACGTTGTTTCTTTAATGACAGCAGATTGAGCTATTCTCACAATATCTCACAATATCATGTGACCGGAAAATCCAAGGGAAAGGTATGCATAGTGTACAGACTCTACAGGCCACAAAAAGCATCAACTGTTAAACATGTTTAACTTGCTTAGTTTTTTAATGCTTTTTAATCGACAAAAAAAACATCTGGGCAACTCAGCTTCACAATGCTTCACAGCATTTCAAAACCGCAGAAAGTGTTGCAGACATCAGGAACAAACAGGCACAAACCCACCAAGGTTCCTGTTTTGCACCATCATGTTCCATCAATATGGCAGTTTTGCAACCCTTCGTAAATTGAAGTCAATGTATAGTGTATTTGGCAGTTATCATAGAGTTATGGATTTTGGAATTCAAAGATATTCAAAGTATAAACAATGCAAGAGCCTGAGAATGATGGGACAATTTGAGATACACATATTCCTACTCAGTTCGCCGGCTTGCTTTTCACTGCCAACGTTGCTCATGTTCCAGCGTTGTCAGCGTTCAAGCCAAGAGTGCCCTTCCCAGTCTCCAGTGCCACCAGATCACAAGGTCAAGCAGATGCGGCCTTGGCGACAAAAAATCAAGGCGGTTGGTACAACAGCATGGTCTGGGAGTGTGGCTTGGCGTGTTCACATTTTGAAAGCAAGTTGGTCCTGGAAATATTGCGTAATCTGGTTCTTGAGACTGTTGACGGTTGTTTTCTGCTTAGTAATGCTGAGTATATCTTAGATGATCTAATGATTATCTTAGTATGTCTATGTCTTGTCAACATAGAACTGCCTCGGAATTCGAAACAAGCCTGGAACGACTCGAATGTCGAAGCTGTTCTGAGTCGTTCCACGAGGTAAGAGCCTTTTTGACATTGACGGCGATTCGACCTGCCGACTCGTCATCAACCCCTTGACCTGTGCGCTGGGTGTTCACATGGCCCCACTGTGCAAGGCCGCAATCTGTGCAATCCAGCGTTGAGAGGATATGGATATATAATGATATATATGAATGGATTCAGAGTGATTCAGATTAATTCAAACTTGGATTGTTTACAGATAGCTTCGGATAGATATTCACGACTTTTAGGCGGATTGGGTGAGTCTAGATCACCCATGATACGTATCAGGCCTGGGCAAGGCCCAACACATGTATTTAGAAAGTGGCGAGAAATGACAGGAGAAGTGGAGTAAGGAACTCGCATTCCCAGTGATGAACGAAGTCTTTCAGTGGGACATCATGGAAATTCGCTTCTCCAACAGCACTTAGTCACCTCGCCATACCTCGCCTCATGCCACATTGTGCCGCATCATGTCACATCCCAGTGAACGTAATGCTTTCTGTGCTTTGCTCCAGGGAGACTTCGAGTCATTTCGTTGTGCAGCCACTGCACATGAATGAGAATTAATCATAAACCACATCAACATTGGGTATAAACTTCACTCTTGGCAACGAAGGATCTCAGGCACATTCTTTGGAAATGACATGCCCACATGGGAGACAAATGAGAAATGAGAAAAAACAAAAAAATGAAAACTAAACAACTTCATTCAGAAGTACTTCATTTTTTGCAGAGCTTGACAGCTGCTGTTAGCCATTGCTGTCAACCATTGCTGAGCCCACAGCCCTCAGGTTCGGAAGCCTACGAAAAAGGTATTGTGACTGAGGAGGGGCAGGCGCGGCTGCACTTTTTTGTTAGCGAGTTTTTCTACAGTCTCGTCAACTAGTAGCAATCGAAAGGAGGGGCCAGTGTGTTTGGATGCTTGGTTTGTCTTCAGACGCATGCATCATTGAATGCGCTTGAGAGTCAGTGATAGATTGGACCATTCGTTGAAGGTCAGCAACATTCAGTGATTCTCAGCTGTTTTTTTTTTTAATATTTTACAGTTTTACGTGTAGTTTTCATATGTCGTTATGATTTGCACTTTGCCAGCACAGCTCTCACAGAAAAGCTTTGTCGCAGGAAGCGTACGTCCTTCCAGCGCTCAAGGCCAAGTACTCTGGGGCACAATACACCAAGGTCCTGGACTACATTCACCTTCTGGATCCTGAACACACATTGAGATGTTTGTCGGAAGATGTTTATGGAGTGAGAAGGTTTCGTTTTGCTTGCCTTCCTACCAGCAAGGTTCTGACCGCATTGTGTCTCCAAAGAGATGTGACAGTTGAGAGGTGTAGAAACGCGTTTTGGAAAAGGATCAAATTGGGCTGGCAGATACTAAAGGTTCTACAGACGCCCCGCTCAGGAAAGCTTGGCTGACACCTACCAGACAAATTGGTTGCGGCTCAATGACGCTTTGGTTGACATCCGGAGACAAATCCAACATGTCCTGAAAAGGATCTAAGAGACCTCAAGGTTTCTTCAAGGTTTCTTCAAGGTTTCTCTCTGTTTGTGTGGCTTTTGCTCTCCAAAGCCTCAGAGGTATCAGATGTAACTCAGATGTATTGCAATTCGCATTGCTTCGCCAACAGTTGATTGATGTTGATTGGGTTCGTTGAGGTTCGTTGAGGTTCGTTGAGGTTCGTTGAGGTTCCAGTGGGTTTCCGGCACTGCTTTTGGCGCTCAGGACTTGGCTGGACCGCCTTTCCCGTCCTTCACCATGGAAGAACTCAACCAGACCTGCCAGGCCCACATCAACATGCTGGCGCCTGGGCTGGAGCACACGAGACACGAGACAACACGAGACAACACGAGACACGAGACAAGCATAGACCAATAGACCATGTCATGAGCTAAGTTCCAGCCAAGTTGAAGAGTCAATGGAAGAGTCAATGTGACATGTAAAGACTGTACCGACTCCTTTGTGAGATGGAAATATCATGGAAAGACAAAGACATAAAATACTATATAGAAATCATAAAACGACAAGAACAATCAGGAGTGGGAAAGCTAGAGCCAGCGAAGCCGGCAAGGGCATCTATGAAATGCAATGCTTAATGTACAATGCTTGTAGTCACCATTCCAGCTCAGCAAAGACCTGATTGGGTGGATGCATGAATTTCGTTCCAAGAGGTAATTAGGTTGGCTTGCTTCTTTTGACATGCTACAGGTGTTGACACGTTCACCAGGTAGCTGTGAATTCAGATCAGAGTTAGATACTATCAGGTAACGTCAGGTCATGCTTACGTTTTGAGCAGCGGACGTTGTTTACAATGGTCGACCGCTGTCCTTGACCTGGATGGTGTTTAACAGCCTTGTGGGGAGGTAAGAATTGAAAGTATAACTAAACGGACTATGTTAAGATCACTAAAAATCACTAAAAATCTATTTCAGGTTAATTACATGTCGTTTGTCCATGTTTGTCCTTTCCGAATTTCACTTGAAATCCTTTTGACACTTGCCGACATCTAAGATCATCGATGCGACCGTGTTGCAGGACGGGATTGGGCTGATGCTGATGCGATGGAAATAAGGAAATCGTAGCACATAGAGATATGATGAAAATTGATGAAATACGGAGTACGCAGCAAGATTTGTCAGATGCCTCCGGTGAAGATGTTGCGCATAGAAGAGACCAAGGCAATGACAACATTTAGACCGCAATGGATACGGTGGTAGATTGTGGTAGGAGGCTTTGATGCAGACAAATTGCTTTTACATGAATGATTTGGTCTCTTTGAATGCAGCTTTTCGGGCAAGTTTCTCCTTGGTCTAAGAGGCATCGGCAGGTCTCAAGTTTCAAATAGGTTTCAGAAGCATTGGATGAAGCATCCATAAGCACTGCATTCTATGCCTTCGACCGAAGACGATCTACTCGCAAGGTGGCTTTCTCCAACCCCGAGATCATCTATCAGTTGAAGGCTGGGGCCACACCGGGCCACACCGGGTCACACTGGGCCACACTGACCCGATTGCAAAGCTTTCAGGGAGCCCTTTCCTGTTAGATAAGCTTGGAAGCAAAGCACCGGGCATCTTCACAGTGCAAAGTGCCATGAATCAGAGAACCTGAATCAAAGTGAAAGTCCTCAGTCTTGTTTTATTTTGTGTGGGTGTATCATGGTGTATCAGTTTTCATCAAATATCATCGATATTCTTCATCCATTATAATCATAATTATATCAGCAAGAATTCAGCAATATTGAGCAATAACATGTACTGTAGTAAGAAAGGAAGATGCCCTGTACTTTTACTGCTTCTCCACACGGTGTGCCACACGACGCCACGACGCAGTTGCAAAAACTCCCAGCTTTCGGAAACTACGGGCTGCCGGACAAGAGTCACGGAGCTCAGAAGACACAGAGGAAGCACTTTCTCGACGCACTCGTCACTCACTCGTCTTGATTCCATGCTGTTACAAAACGTCAACGGACGAAAATGTTTAGTTTGTGAGTGAGAAGGTGAATCAGAAGAGCAAAATTGCCCAGAGACTGGGCTCAGAAATTGTTGTGCTTCAGGTTACGGCTGCAACCACGCAGTGTTTTTGAGTGAGTGTGACCATGAAGCGAACGAATACACCATTTGGACATGGGGAAGCTTGGCCAAGCTTAGTGCAGACATCGGTGAGCAGTCACTCTCCATGCCTCGCCAGGGCAGTTTTGTTTGGGCTTAGATTTTGTGCCTGTGTTCGACAGCTGGATTTGCTTCAATTTATCTTGATTATCTTATATTATCTTCAATTTCCAAAGATGTGCACTTTCCTGGTGATTTTTAGACGGAGATGAGCCAGGAACCTCTGTAAAACTGACGCGCGAGATCTTGCTGGGCTATCCTACAACTCAACGTGGCTACCACACAGCCCCTGACAGCTATGTGCCCGCTTGGAACACTGGAGCTCTTTGTCACTTGGTTCGTTTCTGGATAGCTGATGAACTTGAATATGTTTGAATACTATATTTTGCAGCAAGTATGACTTGCATATACACATAGTATGCATCATTTCTCACTTATTAATATCTATTTGAAATATTAATGTAATATAATATAATATGATAAACTATGATATAATATGATTTGCTATAATATGATTTGCTATAATATGATGGAATACAGCAAAGTTCAACATATTTCGATTTTAATACTCTTTAGTTTTGCTGCTTCAAAAAATAATGGAGTTGAATATAGTAAATGTGATTCAAGAGAATAGTAGTTAAGAATTACTTGAATTTAATGTAGTAGAAGATTGCATAGTATAGTACTATAGCATAGTATGGTATAGTATAGAGTCCTGTTGTGTGCTTTGCCGGGCTGGCGCACTGTTGACGCCACCTCAGAGCCAGGATTTGCATTCGTTTCGTTTCCTTTCCTGTTATGTTCTTGTATCAGCTTCGAAAATTGATTCACATGATGCAGTGAACACCATGTCATGTGCTGATTGAAGTAGAGCAAATTAGAGAAACAAACATTTTTTTGTCGTCTTGCATTCCTAGCATTCTTGTTCCAACCCTAGAGTTCTGAAGTTTTTTTGGGAAGAGTTTCTTGCTGAAATTGTTGAACATGAATTGAACATGAATTGAACATGTATCCTCACGAGGCGCAGCAGTGATTGCCGACAAGGTGACCGTTCACTGAGGCAGACCTTAGGGCCCTAGGTAGGCCTCCATCGTAGTTGACGTAGGCATCCCAATTTCCTCTACCTGACATTACCTGGCCATTCCCACATCTCACACACACGCACACGCTCACACGCTTCGACAACATGAGGTGACACTAACTAAGGCTAACTAAGGTGTCCCTGTTTTTTTTGACGATGGATCATATTCTTTTGTGCATAACTCAATTGCTGAATTCACCCAGAACATGGGGGGAATCGAAGATAATGCAGGCATTGATTCATTTTACGTGCATTTTGTTCTGACCCAAATGCGACCTTGGAGTCATAGAAACCAAGGAAGAATTCTACACATGTCAGAATTGTGTCACAAAGGTTGGCGTCAGGAACTCGAAATTGGGAATGTCGCTTCGCTCATGATGCAAGTTTCATCTTGGCATTGATTGTTTGTGCATCAATTATACCCCATACGTCATCGTAATGTGCATGAAGTGCCTTGTACCGATATGTGATTTGAAAACCATTTGCCTTACATCACAGCAATCAGAAGTTGCCTAGATTTGGATTCGGCGCTTTGAATATCATGCCATCAAAAAGGTGCAGTGCGAGATGAAGCAGGAGATCCTACCATCCTGTAAACTCTCAGGTTCTGGTCAATTGTCGCACTGAATTTCCTATGTCGGAAGTCAGATCGCCTCGGTGCTTCTGTAGTTTTGTAATTGTACTGTTTTGTTATGTTGGCGGTGATATGCGTTCATGGCTTCAACGAATCAAGCTTGCTGGAAGATGTGCCGAGGCTGGAATTGCTTGGAAATGCCACGCTTGCAGAGAACGAAGAAGATGCAGAGCAAGGTATGGGAAGATCGATGTGATTTTCGCAAGAACTTCATGAAAGTCATTGAAATGCCAAATGGTCCAAAGTGTCGCAAAGAGCGTTGTGCGATTTGTGCGGCTAGGCATCAAACAGCCGAACCGTTCACCAGTGGAGAAGATCTCAGACCTATCAGAGCCTTTGACGGGTCGGGGACCTCGCAGCTCGAGGACATTGTCCATGACGCAAGGCCAGTCTGTGCCAGTGTGACGGGGAAAAGCTGGGTGACAAATGGTGACAACGGGGAAACGTCAAATGTATCCATGGTTTCTTGCAGAGAGGAAGGTTCAAAGGGAAGGAAACTAAAGTCATTTCACGGGTAGCAACTGACCACAGTGAAAGGAGACAACCATGTAATCGAGTTCTCAAAGCCACCATCAAGTATAAAAACAGAGGTTGGAAGCATTAAGAAGTATTGGCACTGGTTGTGTATCGTTTGCGGTTTGATTGTGACAAACTCCGTCATCCCATTGCATTCTGCTGGTAGACCTGAAAGAAAATGTGTTCGCATCTTTGGAGGCGCTGCGGGTTACATGGAACTTCCCGCGTTGGATCCGCAAGAGTTAGCGGCCGACGTCGCCAAGGAGAGTCGAGCGTGCTGAAACAAAACGAAAAGAGACGCTTCGATGAAGCGGTTGAAACTGTTCGGAACTTCCAGAAACTGTGAGAAATTCTGAAACGCTGATGTGATCAGATGATCGATTGGTCTTTGCTTGCTTTAGCTCACTTCGCTGTGATCAGCCTACCTCCGAGACTGGTTTTTTCTATGCATAGGCATGAGAGCATGTCATTGAAAGAAACATGTCGTTTGATATTGTTTCAAATTCCCCCAGAGAACAAAAGTTCTTCCTGGCACTGCTAGGAGTCAAGCCGTAGACAGTGGATGGAGCCTCTGACATACACTGAGAAGGCTTAATGGATCTTGATGGGGGAAGTGCTCTTTTCTTAACTTTTTTTTCATGTCTTTTTTCTGCCGGATGGCAGACATGGATGTCAGGTCAAGGTGAGTCTGGCACGAGCGCTCATCATGAATCCAGACTTGCAACTTGGCGACTGACAGATCTGACAGTGAGCTTTTGAAGCTTTCGAACACACATTTACAAAGATTTTAGATCAGTCAGATTCTAGATGTGTTTTACCACGTGTCATCATATTTTGGCATATTTTGCCTGATGTTACAAGATGTTACACGCGTAGTATACAAGCGTTTTGATAGTTGATGCTCTTTTTGAGGTCATGAAACATGATCCAGTCAGATGCCACCTTGCAAGGCTGGTCTTGCACCGCCCATTCCATCACTTCGACCTCGGCACCGCAGACTCTATTCTCAATGTTCCTTGGTGTGGCAATGTTCGTGTTTCGTTTGTCACTGCTGCAGTAAGATATGTGTCACCTCGAATCACCTCTAATCCCATGTCTCACAGCTGCCACAGTTTCTCACATGCTGGACATTGCCCAAAACTGTTCGTTTTCTTGAAATCAGCAGAATCCACCGTGGAAGTTCCCAATTCTGCCAATTCTGTAGAAGAAGTCATGGATATTGACAACAGTGATACCGGGGTTGAACTTGTAGTAGGCCCTGCTTTGATTTTGAAGGTGAAGAGATTAAGATGATTAAGATGTTTCAACGCATGCTCTACTTCTGGCTTGAAGCAGAGCAAACCGCTCCCTGTTGACATCAACACCTGGAGGGTGCCATACTGGGACCCTTCTCTGACAGAGTGCCTGTAGGTCATTAAGATTCATCACGAGAATCGCGGAGCATGCCTTCCTGCAGCAGATTTGATCCTTTGGTGAATTACCATGCAGCATCGCGCTGCTCCTTTAGTCACGCGAGAGCTACAGTTGATTATAGATGCATTGTTTTGGCGGGAGTCATGTGGTCCTCCCTTGGACTTAGAATGACTTGGCAAGATCAATATTTGCATCTATTTAAGTTGTCTTTGCTCTTTGTTTGGCCTCTCCGGAAATCTGTGAGTTACAGTTCGCTGACCCTTGAGGTTGTGCCTTTCCATGACTTTCCATGACTTTGCGTCATCTGGGTCTTGTCCCGGGTCTGATCTCGTCTGCCTAGGACTTCAAGGCGGCCCCGGTGCGTGGTGTTTTCCCCTGAGACCGTTGAGCAAGCCCAGCAGGTGGGAAGTCCGTTGCTACTCCATTGCCAGATGCTCCTGTAACTCCTATCCTTCACTGCTCATTATATACCCTTCAATATCTTGAATTTATCAGAATTGAGTACCGTTGCTGTGAGTCGTTCGCGTTTTGCTTTCTGAATATGACAGCCATGAAAGCCTTCTCAATTTATTCAGTTGTCAGTTTCGACCACAGTCTTGTAGTGATATTAGGATCTTTTTTCCTTTTCTACCCCACTGCGCTTTGTTAGCCTGCACCACACATCTTCCATCAGGATGCATGCGGCAAAAAGGTTAACACAGACAGTCATGCCAACTGTTTCCAACAAAGAGATTTAAAAAGGTGCATTTATACGTGATAATACCTGATACTTTACACCACTGCCTTGATCTTCTGTGAAGCTGTTTCCTCGTTGTCATCGTTCATGTCGAAGAAACAGGCATTCAACTAGTACCTGCCGTGTATACACGAGAGGTGTTTTACTTGACAACAGAAATATGAAATAATATGAATGCATGTTGTTTTTTTCTTTGGCTGCCTCACATGTTGAAAACTAGCCTCAACCTTTGTCCACGTCGCTGGATTGCCGCTTCAGGCGCATATTCTTTGGTCCTACACTCAGCTGATCTCAGCAACACTTTGTCGAAAGGAATTCAGAATCGTGACGACTAGAACAGTTTCATACAGTTTCAATGTTTTGATTTTAGATACAGTCAAGTGTGAATTGTGCAGAATTGAGGCAGATCGACCACCTCGAGAAAACCGTGCGTGAAGTTGGTCGAAATGATTTAAATCATCGGTTTGAGCCTATGCGACCTGCGCAAGCAGGCTGAGCTTGGCCCAGGCTGAGCTTGGCTATGTGCCATGTGTGCCACGTGTGCATGGACATTGGCTGTAGATTGTCGGTCAACCAACCGTAGATTCGACCTGTGCAGATGAAGTTTCACATGTGTGTGATGTCCAACTTCTGGCGATGAATTTATGATGAGTTGAGATATGGCAAAATCATTGAGTTTGATTTTCCCAAAAATCATTGAGCGATTTTGAGCAACGCATCAAACCTCAGAACACAGAGATACCAGGACCCAAAGGGTCACAGTGCGCGACGGTTCACTGTGCGCTCCGCAAAGCTAGCGTGCTCCTCCTTGCTTGCGAAGTCTTGGTGGCAAGTACGGGATGAACATATATATATATATACTGAAAACTGTAATGAAGAAAGAAGCCTTAGGTTAAGTCACAAGCTCTTCAAGGCTGTTTGGTGCTGTGTGATTCATCGCCGATTCAACGCCAAAATGCTTGGACCATTACCACACCTAGCTCGCCATGTGCACCAAAGAACGTGCGCTAGACGGCCCCAGAAAGCAGTTCGAAGCTGGTGATTCTTTCAACTCTCAAGAACTTGTCTTCATTGTGTTTCCAGATGCAACAGGATCATTCAATGCTTCGAATCGTGATGAACCGGACTCTTCATGTTTGCTTCTGTCACAAGCAGATTCCGTGGATGTCTACTTGTTGCTTTACCATCAGTGATGACAGGTTTAGGGCTGAAGGGTTGCAGAAAGAGCATAATTTTCAGTGCATCATCCATTGCTGAGTATATATAGCATATTACACCAGGCAAAGATGGAGTCCTGTTGTTCATCCCAATTGCATTTGCAGCATGTCAAGGCTTTGAATTTGGGTTCGAGGGGATTTGAAGAGATGCTCTTATCATTTGTTCTCAATACTCACCCGTCTTGGATCCAAACCCAGTAAAAGCCGATTTTTCACTTGTACCGGCCATGCAGCACGAAGAAATGCAGACCGATTGAAAATTAATGCTGGACGACAGTGACATGATGATGTATAAAATAGTCCAAGAAGAGTTGAATCTTATTGCAACTTCTTCAGAGGTTTGAGACTCTGCTTCCACTTGTTTGCTGCAATTCCGCGATGCTTTTCAATCCACCCTCAGATTGTCTTTGCATGTGTGAAGGAAACAGTTTGACAGCAACACTTTTTGGAAACTCCCTACTTTGTGCAGACCGGCTCAAGGGCAAAGGGATTGGTTTGCCGTGTGATACATTGAATCTCGGCAGTTGCGCTGGCATGCGTATTTTGGGTTTCTTCTACCTTTTTGTCGACTGCGATAAACATCGCGGAGGGAAAATCGCTGGATCCAGGTCTGTGTGTGTGTGCATGCGTGTTTCTCTTGCAGAACACATAAGAAATACATAATAAGATAAGAGATGATAAGAGAGATTCATACGAGGTGTTTTGCCATTTTTTGCATCCCATAGAAGAGACATGTGATAGAGTTCATATGATATCATATGATTTCATTTATTTGTTTGTATTGAGCTGGAAGAAACCGCATGTCAACATTGAGAGGTGGGAAACCCAGAGCCCTGTGAATATCGAATGAGTCTCCGGTCAACGGAAATTTCTTTAGAACCGCACATTGAACAGAGCTCTTGCATTTTGAGGTGTCATGGAGGGCGTTTGTCTCGGAAAATGCATGCCGAAAGGAGATGTCGAGAGGACAGGGATGTGCTGGTGAGATCCGACTCAGATGGACTTAGGGTATTTGATTTGACCTTATGTTCCAACACATTCCAGATGGCCTGTCATAGTTGGCCTGAAGTCTGGGAATGGCAAATGGGACTGCCAAAACATGAGGCAATTTGTTGAAATTTGGCGAATGGGGGCAATGGAATGCAATTGTCTTTCGAACCTGCGCATGAAATCGGAGGAAGCTCAACCGCGAAGAGAGCGAAGAAATCCATCTCTTGCGGGAACAAGTAAGGCCCAGAGTGTCGACTAAACAACAATTCGCGGCTTTGCAGCCACCAACCAAGTTTGCCAGACATGAATTGATCTTTCAATTTCAAGATATGCAATATATTTCATTGTATTTCAATGTATCTTAGAATCTTAATATATTTCAGCATATTTGATATTACTTGATTGTTTTTGTCAACGCGGATTGCACAACTTATTTGAGTAGACTGGCTGCGTGCCAGGGATCTTTCCGAGATGAACTTGGCCCTACGCCGAGAGCTACAAGCAATGCAAGTGACCAACGTCATTCAGATTGCATTCACTGTCATCCCGAGTCATCCCGAGTCATCCCGAGTCATCCCGAGTCATCCCGAGTCATCTCTCCAATTGCAGATTCGCACTGTTTTTGCAACAAGGGATACAGAATGGGATGGGATACACGGGATATTGACAGACATAGATAGAGTATGATAGAGTATGAATAAGTGTGATACTGTGCTTGAGCTGAACATGCTGGAATGGGAAATCTGTTGATGTTGAAAGCTTTCTGGATTGTTTACAGACATGGCTTTTGGTCAAGCAGGGCGACACGAACCCCGGCAGGTCCAGATGGTCCAGGGAATGGTGTTTCACATTGTTAGATTTTGCGCAGACAGCTTACATGTTTCTTCAAGGTCTTTGTCTTGAGAATCCATTGATTCTACATGTGTTGGGATGCCTCATAAGAAATTTGAGACCTCGTCATTTGATCACTTCTGTTTACAGTATATTGTTGAGATTTGTTGAATTCGCGACTTCCGTACAACATTACCATTCAGTACCTCTACGACACTGTGAAGCTGCGTCTTCTAATTTTGTGAAATGTCCATGCTTTCCCCGCTGTGCAGTTTGAACATGCTTGAAATACATTGGCAGGAGATACCAACATCAGCACTTGATCTATGTAATCTCATATGTAATCGTACTTGCGTTTGCTGAATTCTCGTGCTGGTCGTGGTTGTTCTGTTGCATTGATGCCATGGGATGCGCGAGTACCGATGGCAGCATGCGGGCCAAGATCACGGCTGAGGCGACAGGGTTGCGTACCGTTTGTACATGTTTGTACCAGTTGTTCACAATTGTTCACGTGCATTCAGTTGCCCAGCATTTGCCGGCCAATATAAGCGGTCCTTTTTTGTATCCAACAACAGGCATCCTTTTCACATATGTTGTTCACCCTCCTTTTCACGCTTGGCACCACTTGTTGTCACTGTTTCGGCAAGATTCCGAGATTCCTGCACCTGCGCTGCACTTTGTAATCGCAACACGTCCAGGAAAGAGTCGCTGATGATGCCTATGCATTTGCATCGTGGCTGCGGCGTGTAGCAAGGAGGGGAGAGACGTGGAGAGGTTCAGGGGACAGATATTGAAGCTCTTGGACACCTTGTGGGGGAAGTGGTGGGGAAAGTGTTTGCAATACTACAGGAGTGCACATGAATTCAAATCAATTCAAACGAGTACATCAACATGTATCTGAAGCATAGCTTAGCCATGAGCGAAGCCACCAGGAGTCACTGGCAGCAGGCCATTGAACTTTTGGCTTCGCGCCCAGCAGCTTACCTGAACTCATGCAGGATTTACATAGGTTTACATAACATTCATAATAAGATTTCTGCGCCAGGCAGAATCCAGCAGGCTATGAAAGAGCATGGTATTTGAGGTGATTCAAGCACCCAGTGCACCCAAGACCCTGTGCCCGCTTGTGCCCTGTTGACACCCTTTGTCTCTGCGTGAAGACCTGTATATCTGAGACGTGGTATGAAGTGATCTAAGAATTCTACGAATATCTAAGACCTGGGATGTGGTGAGTTGCAGTGGCATTCTTCGCTTCCTTCCGTGGGTACAAGCACTGGCGCTGCTGGAGAGCATGGCGGCGAAGGACAAAACAATTTGAAGAATCGACCTTCGAAACTCAGCAAAGAGAAACTTGTCTTCATGGGGAAGGAGAACAAAAAAAAAGTTTGGGAGATTCATGGAGCTTCAGAATGTGAATGCTTTCATATTGCTTTCATATTGCTTTCATATTGCTTTCATCTCGTCGTTCATCTCGTCTTTTCATATCGTTTAATATGATTTCATGATTCTTCAGGAGCTGCGCCTCGATGTCGTTTGTTGCAGCAGCGCAATGACATGCGTGGGCGAAAGCCAACAGTGGCAAAGAGCTTTGCACCTGTTGCACGGCATGCTGGACCGACGGTCAAACTACTGAGAGAGTCTTGTAAAGACTGTGATTAGATGTAATTACACCAGAGAAGAGCAACACCGTTTTTGATTGTTTTAGAATTGTCAAAGTCCTTTGAAAGTGGCAAACAGATGAGTAAGATACAGAACACAAATCAAATCAATAAAGATGAATATCTACATTCCAGAAGAGCCTTTCCGCTGTTTTTGGTTTTAGCACAGGACCAGGGAATGGACGCGAATGTTTTCAGCTACACCTCAGCCATCAGCGTGTCCCAGAAGGCAGGGAGAAGGACACTACAGTGCTTTGACGCCAACTTTGGCGATGAAGAGATTCCACACCATACACAGGCTGGTACAGGTCCCAGGTGATGATTTTAGATCTGATCAAAATCATGGCTTTCAATCAATAGGCATTCATCGTCATGAATAGCGAATTTCCATCAGGTGAGTTCTAGATCAACATTCAAGTCCTTGCTGATATTGACACACATCCCGTCGCAGGCCCAGCAATGGTTTGTGGCACTGGCAATTCTCGGTGACATGAGCAACCGGAAGGTGGAGGCTAATGTGCTCCTTGGCAAAAGCAACATACATCGAGGGGTCCCTACTTTGTCAGTTGGTCATTTAGCAATTTAGCACCGCCTTTGAGATACTTGTGGGATCTTGTGGGTGTCTCATTCTTCGGCTTCGCCAGAGTCGACATTCAGGTCGTATTAGTATTTTGTCAAGGCATGTCAAGGCCCTCCGAGCTTGGACGTCCACTATTCGCAATATGTCGATCGAACCATTGTGATCTGATCACAGTGATTATTTGACATTAATTATTTGATATTATTTGATTGATTGTTTAATTGATTGTTTGACTGATTGTTTGACTGATTATTTGACTGATTGTTTGACTGTTCGTTGATGTTTGTTGATGTTTGTTGCGTGTGTGCGAGTTGGTGTTTGAGGGTCACGTTCAATGCTGCCATCACCTCCTGTGCCACATCAGCACAGTGGAGACTATCTTTGGCCATTTTGCAAGACATGGAGCAGGAGAATTATGGAGAAATCATATGAGAATGATGGGAACATGTCTTTGGCAAACTGTGTGGGTTAAGTCTTCACTTAGTCTGCAATGTCTCGAAGTTATTGGTTTGATGTTTCGATGTGGTCGATGCAGTAAAAGACTGCGAGACTGAGAGTGGTTGTGGATGGTTGTGGCCTGTCTGCGAGATTTTGCGAGACTGCGTCTGATACAGGACGGGCTGAGACCGGACCCTGTGACTTTCAGTAGCTGAGATGGCAAGTTTGAGGCAGTGCACACGCAGAGAGGGAAAGTCAATGCATTACACTTTAGAAATCTTTAGAATGCGTCTACCCTTGAGGCATCTTGAGGCCCTTCGAAGGATCAGAAGGATTGATGACAGGAGATTGTTCAAGGCAATTCGGAGCAGTTCAAACATGTTCTTAGCCGCCTTAGCCTCAACAGGTGGCAAGGTAACGGGATAAGTTTGTAGCGTCCAAGTGCCGAGAGATCATCATGATATCATCCTGCAAGTCCCTTTCCACAGACCATCACAGACCACAATGGGATCAACAAGCGCGACAGACACGACAACATTTTTGAACATGTTGGAACATGTTGGATGTTGGTCTGAGGTTCTGTCATTGCAGCATGCGAGAAGTGCAGCGAATGGCAGGCAGCCATTCAGGTGCTCTAATGTGAGCAATTCAACTCATCCGTTGCACAAATTGGAGCGGTCCCAGTAGGATATTTTGATGCAGGTACTGAGATACTGGGAGCAGAACGTTGTACAATGGTTGCACGTGGTTGCACCATGTTGCACCCTTCGACAGGTACTTTCAAAAATGAGAATATCTCGTTTGGGAGATGCATTTGCCTACAGTGGAGCAATTGGAGCTTTGGAGGGTCGGTGGCAAGAGGCATTGGCCCTCATGGCCCAGATGTAGCTTAGCAATGCTTAGCATACAGCAGATTTCGATTGGGTTTAGATCCCAAGACATCCCAATATTTCCCAATCAGGTTGCAACATTTGGAGTTGAGTGAGCTGTTCAGTAGTCCGTGCTGTCCCGATCTTCTGCTTATAGAGTTCCAAAGCTTAACTCAGTTGAACCAACGCAGTTTTTCACTACCTTGAGCCTTGCGGGTCTTCCATGGTCTTCCATGGTCTTCCTTTTGAAGTTGAAAGATTCTGAGTGCTATTTCCCGACCTCATTGGCCTACGAAAACATGTTTCCGAAATGTTTCCTTTCATCTTTAGTTTCGTCCGAGGTATACCGATGTGGTGCAACCTGACATTGTGTGCTTTAGTGCTCTTCTGAGTTCTTGCGAGACTCTTGGCATCTCTTGACAGTGAAACAACATGACCATGCATGACCAAGCATGACCAAGCTACATCAAAGTCCAACTACTTTAGAAGTAACGTCACGGTACTTTAACATGTTTGACCAGGTCATTTGATCCGATTTGAATAAGCAAGAAAAGGGCGACACGGAAACCCCATCTAGGCCTCAGGGACAAAAGCAAATTTGAACTAGTCTCAGAGACTGCGAAACGTATTCAGCATCTCACCATACAGTATCGACATACATGGCAGTCGATCTAAAGGTCCTTGTAAAGAGTTTCAATTGCGAAAGGAAACCCTCGCGAAAGTTTTTTTTCGAGTTCGTGAAAGTAACATTTTTATTCGCGAAAGTTTCGCGAAAGTTGGATATTATGAACTACCATATAAGTTCACTATAAGATGCATAGTTCAATGTAATTCCTTGCAGGATTGTTTCTTTTTGATGCTGTGAGTACCAGGTTCCAGCCAAATACCACAGTCCTGAAGCACATCCTTGGACCTGCCACTGGTACTGCCCAACGTTGCTTTCTGAAGTCTCAAGAAACCGGCTCCAAATGCAGCAGCCAAGCTTCCAAGAGTGAGGCGCTGCGAGAACCAGACGCCAAGGCCCCTGGCGTTTGCTTTTCCTATGATGTGCCCCCTGCTGNTCCAAGAGTGAGGCGCTGCGAGAACCAGACGCCAAGGCCCCTGGCGTTTGCTTTTCCTATGATGTGCCCCCTGCTGATGGCTGCATGGGGTCTACGGATGGGTTTTTTTTCGCGAAAGTTCCGCGAAAGTTCTGCGAAGGAGCGGGCGAAAGTCAAAGTTGATTTTGAAGGGGGTGGCCAAGTAAGCCTTGCAAAAAAAAGATTGCCTAGTCAGTAACAATCCGCCCTGAGAAGGGATCCCGTGATGCCAGCTGCATGTTTACAAGATTTTACAAGGCTATTAAGAAGTGATCCGTGATAATTTGGCGTGCTTTGGTAGGTGACGAATGAATCTCCAGAAGAAGAGGCNGATTTTACAAGGCTATTAAGAAGTGATCCGTGATAATTTGGCGTGCTTTGGTAGGTGACGAATGAATCTCCAGAAGAAGAGGCATTGTTGCCCAACATGAGTTCCGCGAAAGATAAACATGGAGATGGAGATCGCGAAAGTTTCGCGAAAGTAACATTTTTATTCCTGAAGAATGGCCGTTTCCGGAAAAAGGAATTTGGTCAAACCCCACATAGACGCACATAGACGTAGAATGACGTACATGTGGAAAGTATCGGAAAGTCCAAGAATGTCCAAAATCATCAAAAACTGTAACTTGTGACTGGACACTGGAGCATCCTGGAACATCGTGGAGCCAGGAAGGGACACGCAATGCGTCCTGCTTTGAATTTGATCACATCGATGCGTCTTCAGCATTGCGAGTTGGACGTCATCAGCTGTAACGCACCTTAGCGATGCACCAGGTGGTATACATGCGGTGGTACATGCTGATAGTATGGAGTTACTATGGACTTACTATGTTTTGTATTTGCGGGGTTCATTTTGATTAAACTTCAGCAGATCAAAGTGTTGTTTTTTGTTTTTCTGGCCGGCATGCACCCCAAAACTTGAAATATGCTGAGAGACATTGCCCGGGCAACTGTGGGATGCCATTTCATGGGTGAGATAGAACAATTTAGGATACATGAGCCAGAATTCAATGGTATTCAATGATTGAATTCTCAATATGAAGTTCTGAAGAAGTTTGAAAAGATAGTGAAAAGATGAAGTGTCATGAAGTGTCACTTGAGAGATGTGGGGCCCCATGTGTCACGATGTGTCACTAGGCTGCCATCAGTGCCTGTGAAAAGAGCGCCGATTGGCCATGGGCGCTGGAGATCTTGGAGCAAAGGCCGCCTGGACACAGGAGATGACATTGGGAAAGATATGAAATGATAATATAACGTTTCAAATGAGATTAAGATATATTAAGATAAGATATGAAAATATGTGAAACTTAAAACAAGCCACATACGTTTTTTGTCCTACATTATTGAAGTTGCGTCGTACGAATCTGACCATATATATACAGTGTTGCAGTTAAACATAGTACGAATGATGTTATATGTCTTTGTTTTGCACACATGCCAGAAAAGAACCGCAAAGCTGTGTGGTCAAAATCAACTGTGTGTCTTATGTGAACAGATGCTGTGTTGAACGCCTGAAAGGTGCAGTTTGGGACATGCCCGAAGGACAGCTTCTGAGTCGCATTGTGTAGCGATCAAATGTACTTTCTCGTCATCTCTGCTGCAAAGAGTCGCTCAGAACAAAGACAAGCAAACGAGAAAAACGAGATTCCTTCTTAATAAATTCTTACCTTCTACAATTTATACATTATTTATACACCTTCTTTCTACAATTCCTCATTCGATTCCTCATCTTGCGCAAAACGAGACACACGCCTCCAGATTGTCAAGCTAAGACGAGAAGGCCCTTTCCTTGTCTTTCCTTCAAACTTCAGGGATGTGGTGGGCTGCAGTGCTGCGGTCAGTGCCTGTGAGTTTCTCAACTGAAGCAAAGAAACACTGCAACACTATCAAGCTGTCGCTGGTAGAAACGCCAAGAGGATGACAGCGTCAAGGTGTTCTTTCCTACTCGTCAACGATTTTACTTTCGCTCAACACGGCCACTGGAAAATGTGAGCAGATTGAGTGCAATAGAGTGCCATAGTTAGTGTATGTTAGTGTGCTCATCGGTGTTGAGATGCCCTGAGGAAGGCCAAAGAATGGCGCGTGGCTTTGCAGCTTCTTTCCCAGCAGGAGAATTTTTGCCTTGGTCCAAAGTGAATTCATTCCGTCAAATGATTTGAAAGTGTTGCCTTGCTCCAACTCCGTTTCATTCAAATCCTCCCCTTCATTTTATAAGCTCTTATTATGATTTATTCATATTTATTCAATATCATTTCAATTTCAACTCATGTTTTTTCATGTTCACGCTCAGCTTGACGGCAGGAGGACCGAGACACAATAATTTGCAATTCCGCCATCAGTGCTTGTGAGAAGTGCATTGAGTGGAGGCAGGTGCGGTTGTGTTAGAGAACCGAAGATCCGCATGGATCGGAACGATAAACACACAAAACAAGGACTTCCGCAGAGGTTTGAATAGGCTTGATAAATTTTAATAAGAGTATCTCTTATGTATAGCAACAGTACACTGACTATATACTGATTGCTACATGGGTTCTATATTTTTCTGTTTTTTCTACATTGTCGAACTGGGCAGGTGGGCGCTCCGCCTAGTGGCCTCAATGCAAGAGTTTTCAGTGCAGCCGGATTTGATCAGTTGCTCCGTCTAGCGCGTTTTCGAATTGCAAGTTCTTCAAATGTGTATCATGAGATATTATGTGTTATTATGTCTTTTATATTATTGTATTCTTATTCCATTTTTATATTACGAAAGCCAGCCGAAGGCCTGGGCTGACTATAGGTATAAGCGAAGCGAAGCGAAGCTAATCTAGGGGGTGTGGGGGGGGGGGAGGCTCTGATTTGGGCCCGTTTGGGAAGGTGAGGCAGCTTGAAAGGGAAGCTCCATTTTGGACACTTTTTGGTTGAGTTTTGACGTTTTTCATCGGGTTGCAAAGGTAAAAACACTGTAATTTACAGTGTTTTTTGTGCTTTTGGCATGGAAAAATTATTTCTTGCAACATGCTGAAAACTGCGTAAATACCAGTGTTTTTGCTAGGTGCTGGCCACAAAACACTGTAGATACCGTGGTTTTTGCTACTAGGAGCAAAAAACACCGTAAATACCGTGGTTTGAGGCTCCCGAAGCGCAACAAACATCAGTATTTGCAATGTTTTTTGCTCCGAGACTCGTCAAACAACACGAAAACACCACCTATTTGACCATTTTTTGGGACTAAAAATGAATGAAAAAAACATGCAGCAACAACAACAACAACAACAGCAACAACAACAACAACAACAACAACAACACCAACACCAGCAGCAGCAGCAGCAGCAGCAACAACAACAACAACAACAACAACAGTGTGTAAAAGTATTTCGGTGTAAAGATGTTTGTGTGTAAAAGGGTCTGTGTGTAAACGCCTCTATGCGTAAANGTGTAAAAGTATTTCGGTGTAAAGATGTTTGTGTGTAAAAGGGTCTGTGTGTAAACGCCTCTATGTGTAAAAGCCTCTGTTTGTAAAACCATCTGTGGGAAAATATTTGACAATTGTTTGTGACTAAAAATGAATGTAAAAAACATGCAGCAACAACAACAACAACAGCAGCAGCAGCAACAACAACAACAACAGTGTGTAAAAGTATTTCGGTGTAAAGATGTTTGTGTGTAAAAGGGTCTGTGTGTAAACGCCTCTATGTGTAAAAGCCTCTGTTTGTAAAACCATCTGTGGGNAAACCATCTGTGGGTAAATCTGTTTCTGTGTCAAGCTGTTTGTGTGGAAACGGGTCTGTGTGTAAAAGTGTTTGTGTGTGAAAGGGTCTGTGTGAAAAAGCATGTGTGTGGGTAAACGGGTGTGTGTGTGTGTAAAAGGGTTTTCGTGTAAAAGTGTCTGTGTGTAAAAGCATTTCTGTGTAAAGGCGTTTGTGCGTAAAAGGGTCTGTGTGTAAAAGCGTTTGTGTGTAAAAGTGTCTGTGTGTAAAGGCGTAGCGCAGAGAAAAGAACGCCGCCTCAGCATTTGTTTGGGGGCTGGCTTTCGTCCCCCCCGTTCTCAGGTATCATTGTATATATATATATATGTATGTATATGTTTATACACAAGTGGATTGGTGAAAATTCTACTGCAGCGGGCCACTTTACTGATCATAGGAACTCTTTAGCAACATCACTGGAACATGCATTCTTCACAGCGGGCTACCTTTGATGATCTGATGTTTTCCTTTGATCACCCTGCCCTTTCCNTCTTTAGCAACATCACTGGAACATGCATTCTTCACAGCGGGCTACCTTTGATGATCTGATGTTTTCCTTTGATCACCCTGCCCTTTCCTTTGAAAACCTCTTGTTTTCTTCTGTGATCTTTTGTTTTCTTTGTCTTCCTATCAGTACAAGTCTGTTTTGTTTAAGACAGATGTTGGTGAGATACTCTACATTTCCACCAAGGTATGGGCCAAAGCTAGCAGTGTCAGCCTTTTCAATGCATGGGTTGCACCAAAATATNGAACTAGCAAAATCAGTGTTCTTCTTTGGATTATCTAATGTTTGCTTTGATTTCCTTTGGTTTCCTTTGATTTCCTTTGATTTCCTTTGGTTTCCTTTGGTTTCCTTTGGTTTCCTTTGGTTTCCTTTGATTTCCTTTGGTTTCCTTTGGTTTCCTTTGATTTCCTTTGGTTTCCTTTGGTTTCCTTTGGTTTGGGGCTGGGTGGATTTTCTGGTTTTCCTTTGGTTTCCTTTGGTTTCCTTTGGTTTGGGGCTGGGTGGATTCTATGGNCTTTGGTTTCCTTTGATTCTGCAATAATGTCCCTGACACTGAGTGAATGCCACCAAGGGGAAAACAATGGAAAAGAAAATCCAAGGAAAAGACAAACCATTCAAAGAAACTCCAAGGAGGCCATAAGCCCATAGAATGCATCAATCATGCCTGTTGCTAATAGGTTTGCAAGAACTGACTCTTTTGCTCTTGTCTTCTTTTGTCTCAATCAGGCCATAAGTTTGCGAAAGTGGCCACTTGCCATGCCATATCACGTTTGTTTAGGCAGTTCAAGAGATCCAGGCTCATGGTCACTGGTTATCACTTGTTCCTGTTTGCGACATAGAACTTGAAGCCCCTTACCTTTTCAGTTTTTTTTCTATTAGTTTATTTAGCTCAGGGATGCAGTCCCTTAACAGATACTCGAAGTTGCGAAGCAAGATGATTGGAATGCGAGTGAAATGGTGTATCTTGAATTTTTATCCTTGAGGTTGCAATGCGGCCATCAGTGCGTTCGGAATCCCAGTAGTCCGCAGTCACAAGAATTCTCGAAGAACCGGGCCGGCGGACCTGTCACGATCTGATCTTATGGATAAGCCTGCCCCGCTGTTGGCACTGCACTTGCAGTCAGAGATGTTAGATGTTGTGTACTGAGTGCACTCGTGCCCACAATTATGAATGGTACGACGAGTTGTTACAACAGACCATCCTCGGGGATGTCATGCGTTGAGTGAAGCGGTGTTTGACTCCCAAGTTGTGTTTTGCTTTGCGCACCGTGGCAAACATAAAGCTTTGCTTTACTAAGCTTTACTACCTTTATCAAAACTGACGTTTGCTCGGAGGTAGGCTTGACTGCCATTTGATATTTGTTCAGATTCTTGCAATGACACTTTATGGTTTGAGATTGTTTGAGATGCTGAATATGTTTGAATCGTACCCAAGATATCTCAAGAGTTCTCAAGATATCTGAAGAACCTCAAGGTGTGAGAAGGAAGAGCATCCTGCGACGTCTTTTGCTATTTACACGGGTTGCAGATGAGTGAAGGAGAGTTGCAAAACATGTCATCATGATCATGACATTCTCATGTTCATTTAATTTTGAATTTGCCCCACAGTCCTTCATTCGCCGGGGCGGTTTCATCTCATTTCAAACAGGT
Organism: Symbiodinium sp. clade C Y103; assembly: GCA_003297045.1. Taxonomy (NCBI): domain Eukaryota; class Dinophyceae; order Suessiales; family Symbiodiniaceae; genus Cladocopium; species Cladocopium sp. clade C. The sequence continues at coordinate 89,770 of BGPT01000574.1, read as the reverse complement.
TGATTTGAGTCCTGTGGCACTTTGAATATCTTTGGGTTGCTTCATCAGACTAAGAAGAGCAGAGTTTGACCGAAGATTGACCAGCTCTCTTGACCAGCTCGTTTGATCTCAACACACTGTCCAAACATGTCCAAACGTCCAAACATCGGTACATTGTGATACGTTGTGATACGTTGTGATATGCCATGATACAGTACTGATACGTGGTAACATATGGTGATATGTCGTTCTTTGTCGTTCTTTGTCGTTCTTCGCTCCCCAGGAGCCTCCCGAGGTGCGAGAACGCTGGGCGATCGCTTTGGCGTTGGGCGATTCAACTTCCGTCGAGTCCGTCGAGTGCCGACTCTGTGGCAATCGCAGCGATGCTCAGCGCCTGCGAGAAACTCGTGCTGAAAATGACTTTGTGAATGAAACTCACCACTTTTCTGATCAAACATTGTGTCATTTTTTTTGTGTCATTTGTTTGTGTCATTTCTGACTAGTCCGTGCCCATTTTGTGATGTTTGTGGTGTTTGCATTCAACATAATTCTGGATAATGCCTGCGACGCAGTTCATTCTGCTTTGCATTCCATGCATACCCTTCGTCATTCACATGCCTGCAGACTTGATGTTCTTCTTGAACTGATTCGATAACAGAAATTATTCACCATATTTCACCATCCTTGACCGTCATGTGAGTCATGAGTCATGAGGAAGGGTCAGAAGTGGACCTTGACCCTGGAGCTCTTGTCGCTGCACAGATTGACTGGCCTTGTGCCCGGGATCATTAGCCACTGGCCTTGACTTGTTTGATCGTTTTGATATTTTTGTTTTTTCTTTTTCTCTGTGACTTGTCGGTGATGATTTGCAATGCACGTTTGTTGCTACAAACTCCGGGAGCTTTGGTTGTGATGGCCTTTCTGGTTGGGCCATACCATTTATACAAACATCAATATACAGTCAGCTCTCAGAGTGTCAAGAGTCAAAAGAGTTAAGATTAATTTAGAGGTGCTGTCCCACTTAGTATAGCAATGCGAAGATTCTCAGGCTGCGAGGCAGCGCTTCGTAGTTCTCGAGCAAAATGGAAGGCACAGCTTGTAGCGTGCACCGTTTAACCATTACAACTTGCAGTGTGTATGATTGTATGATTTTTTGTTGTTGTGTTTGTTCATTTGCTGTGTAAAAGTATGTACACACATGACACAAATGTACACATCATTAGTTGCGTGCAACTTGCATACTCAAACTGGACACTGATGATGTCAGTGAAGGGTTTGGCCTTCCCAGATGCAGTCCCTTGGGGGCCCAAGCGGTCTCTTGTTTCATTTCAGATGTGTTTTGGTCTATCATTATCGTGCCATATCATGCCCTTTACATCTGAAACACCTACGCTAGAGAAAGCAAGAATATTTCAACTTTGTGATCACCTTGATTTCAAAATCTAGATGAGTTCTGTATGATGTATGTATGTTTATATATATGAGCCGGGATCTAAATTATCGTAATTTAAGTTTATATGGAGCGCTTGGAAAACGATAGGGGACGTCCTAAAAACGATACCCCCTTATCTTACCAGGATTTGACTGAGACTACAACAGCCTTTCTAACCATCAGTCTCCATGTGTTGCAAGGTTAGGTCATATGTTGGGCGATCCTCCAATCATGGATTCGGAGACTAGACAAGCTATAGTTGAAGCTGCTACTGCTGCTGCTGCTGCTGCAGTGTTGGCTGCTGCTGCAGTGTTTGCTGCTGCTACAGTGTTGGCTGCTGCTGCAGTGTTTGCTGCTGCTGCAGTGTTTGCTGCTGCTGCAGTGTTTTTGCTGCTGCTGCAGTGTTGGCTGCTGCTGCAGTCTTTGCTGCTGCTGCAGTGTTGGCTGCTGCTGCAGTGTTTGCTGCTGCTGCTGCTGCTGCTGCTGCTGCTGCTGCTGCTGCTGCAGTGTTTGCTGCTGCTGCTGCTGCTGCTGCTGCTGCTGCTGCTGCTGCAGTGTTGGCTGCTGCTGCAGTGTTGGCTGCTGCTGCAGTGTTGGCTGCTGCTACAGTGTTGGCACGACGACGTCACAACCGTGCTGCTGCAGTGTTGGCTGCTGCTGCAGTGTTGGCTGCTGCTACAGTGTTGGCTGCTGCTGCAGTGTTGGCTGCTGCTGCTGCTGCTGCTGCTGCTGCTGCTGCAGTGTTTGCTGCTGCTGCTGCTGCTGCTGCTGCAGTGTTGGCTGCTGCTGCAGTGTTTGCTGCTGCTGCTGCTGCCGCAGTGTTGGCTGCTGCTGCAAGCTGCTCGGGAGGGTTTGCTGGGCACCAGGCTGCTGGGACACAAGTCAGAAATTCGTGNGCTGCTGCTGCAAGCTGCTCGGGAGGGTTTGCTGGGCACCAGGCTGCTGGGACACAAGTCAGAAATTCGTGCATAATAGCGCGGTATAATTTTCACGGACGAACCGACCGGACTCAACGATACCCTAACGATACCCCAACGATACCCCAAAAAAGCATTTTTTTGTCCTTACCCGAGGAGATGCCCAAAACCATCATCTCCCAAAGCTTGAATATCTGGAATACTGATCTTTTCGTATCTTCCCTTCGTCGTCCTTTCCTTTTTCTTTCTTCTTCCTTTCCCCTGCTTTCTTCCTTTCTCCTTCCCTTTCGTCTTCCCTTCCCGTTCCCTTCCTCTTCCCTTCCTCTTCCTTTCTTCTCCCCGTTCCCTTCCTCTTCCCTTCCTTTTCCTTCCCTTTCCTTTCTTCTTCCTTTCTTATTCCTTTCTTCCTCCTTTCCTTTCCTCTTCCCTTCCTCTTCCCTTCCTCTTCCTTTCTTCTTCCTGTCCTCTTCCTNTGCTTTCTTCTTCCTTTCCTGTCCTCTTCCCTTCCCGTTCCCTTCCTCTTCCCTTCCTCTTCCTTTCTTCTTCCTGTCCTCTTCCTTTCTTCTTTCTTTTCTTTTCCTTTCTTCCTTTCCTCTTGCTTTCTTCTTCCTTTCCTGTCCTCTTCCCTTCCCGTTCCGTTCCTCTTCCCTTCCTCTTCCTTTCTTATTTCTTTCCTCTTCCTTTCTTCTTTCTTTCCTCTTCCTTTCTTCCTTTCCTCTTGCTTTCTTCTTCCTTTCCTGTCCTCTTACCTTCCCGTTCCCTTCCTCTTCCCTTCCTCTTCCTTTCTTCTTCCTTTCTTCTTCCTTTCCTCTTCCTTCGGAGAAGGAAACGAGAAGGAGAGGGAAAAACTTTCCGCTGCCTTTCCTTACGCAGGTTTTTTACATGATTTTACCATGGAAGTTGTGACAGAAATAACAAATCAGATAGCGTTTGACCAAATGCAGAGCTCATCACCCCAAAACCAAGATTGAAAGTGAATCAAAACGCACAAGAAATGACCTATTCCAACTTTAAGACCAAAAGGCTCCACGGAGNCCCCAAAACCAAGATTGAAAGTGAATCAAAACGCACAAGAAATGACCTATTCCAACTTTAAGACCAAAAGGCTCCACGGAGTGGAAAACGATAGGGGACATTCAGACTTACCAGGCACACATCTTAACAATAATTTAGAGCCTGCCTCATATATATATATATATATATAAATATATATATATATATGTGTGTGTGACTATCTATACTGTAAACGTATATATATATATATATGTAGATTACATATGGATGGAACTTGTCTGAAGAAGTGTGACACCCGGTCGAGCGACAGGTGGCCCTTTTGCTCCTGGCCTCCATGAGCTCGTGGCAATTGGAACCGACGCCCGTCAGCCACTCCGTTTGCAACCGATGTCCTAGCGGACGAGTGCTGTCGTAGCCGATGGCGTAGCCGATGTCATGGCAGTCGTAGCGGTCCTTTTCCAAGACCCTGACACAACGTCACTACAAAGTCACTTTAAGCCTGGCTCATTGCGTTGAGGCCTTGAGAAAGCCTTGCCATGAGTAGTGGCAGTGGCACAACATGTGGAACCAGGTTCAACCTCACCATCATCACGTTGGGACTTTGCCGGTCGAAAATCGTTGAACTTTGCACTTCCATCATGCATCATTCCAGTGCGGACCTGTCTCCAAGGCTTTGAGTCCGCGATGATGGGATCACCGCCCAATGCAACGCGAGTTCTTTTGGGAGCCATGGAGGCTTTCAACGTTCGAAAAGTTCAGCAGACATCAGCAGACTAAAGAGATTTTAGTTAAGAGTTCGAAGAGTTCATACCCCAAACGGGACTTCTCGCAGTTGCAGCCACAGTTTGCATCGCAGTTGTTTGGAAGACTTGTGCTAGTTCGGTGGCTGCGTGTTTCCTTTCCTTAGATCCAGCGCATGAATCGGTGGACCTGTTTGCAACATGGACTCTCCTGGGATTCTTCAGGTGTCGATACTTTATGGCCTCAAACACTAGTGAGATCTACTGACTACCTGGTGACATTTTGATATATTTTGATAGTGACATGCGCTTCGATGTGCTTTGGATACTGTCAGGGTCAAATCAGCTTTGAGTTTTGATTTGTCTCCACATCTCTCTGCTTTTGGGCTTAAGCGTTGCGTTCTTGGGGCGCTCCCTGGCTCCGAGAATGGTGAAGAAGGGGCTGTGCGTGGGCGTGAACTATCCGAACCAGGAGCTGGACTATGCCGGAGTGCTACAAAATTAGCAACTGTTTCGACTGTTTCAACTGTTTCGATTCAACGAGACATGACAAGACTGTCAAGATTTGTACATAATTTGCTCGACATGACTTGTCCAAGCCCTCCTTCAACTTTCCTCTGCGCCAGGATCACCAGCTATATGGCTGCGTTCCTTGGAGCCGAAATCCAAAAGTCATTGGAATGATATGGTCACGGTATGTCACGGTCAGTATTGGAAGCTATTCAAGCAGCTATAGGACAGGACAAGATAAGTCGATGGGGAAAGAAGTGCAATAGGATCTTGACCTGCAAGCTCAATCATGGAGATTCGTTGTGTGATTTTTAAGGATTGTTGAGAGGACTCTTTTTGGATATATTTGGAGATTTCTTGAGGCCAACTTTGTCCCAAGGTCAATGATTGCCTGGAATGGGACAAGGTGTTGAAGGAACACTTTGGCTTTGAGGAGAGCAGCAAATATTCTTCACATTTCTTCACAACCGGTCAGATGGTCAGTGACGGTCAGTGTTTGTGAAGCATCTCATGCTCTCTTTAGTTCAGTGTCTTAGGTTCGGATGCTCCTAAATGATTGCTTCACAGAAGTGTATTTATCAAGATTTATTCATCATGCTAGGCTCAGTTCAAACTTGCTAAATACTGCATCCTAGATTTGGCCAGCTTGCTACTTCACAGCAATCATGTGTTGAATCTGAACTGATATTTGTTGATGTCTGAAATCCGAGGAGACCCGGGTGCTGCTTGACCAGTACCCCGATGGCTCTGTAGCAGAAGCAGCACAGCAGTTGCCCAACCGAACCAACATCTTGGCGCAGCTCGGTGGATGGCTGGTGGCCGGCGCCTCTCGGCCATCGCATCGCATCACGTCTCCCTACCTACCTCCGAATGTATACTTTATGTATACAGATACTGATACATATAGATTCATTTGGACATATATTTAAAAAAATGCACGTTTTCCTCGCAATGGTTCAGAGTCCCAGAAGTTGAGCCACTGTTTTTGCACGAAGAATTCTTGTCAGCACCAAAGTCTAAGTCAATCAAAGTCATTAGGCTAGTTGTGTTGAAAACTAGGACTAGACAAGAATGAAGATGTGTCATGGTGAGAGAAATTCTGCTTTGTCGTTGAGTTTGTGATAGGCCCAACCTGGCGACGTCCTTGTCTTCTTTTTTGCAGGGCACGGCTGCCAGGCCGGGAGAAAGCAGTGCAGCCCTGCTTGACATGATCAAAAGAACACGTACTAAGGACACATTGCTCCATGTTGCATTAATCATTAGAGTGTGATTATGCTGCCAGGTGTCCAGATCAGCAAGACAGCGGTTTCAAAGGACATATTTGGCTGAATAGATATGATGATATGTTACGAGCTTTGTTACGAGTTTTTCTTTGCGCGGCTTCGTAAATTGAAAATCGATGACAGGTGCGACTACCTGGCGGTGAATTGGAGGATGCTTTGGTGCCCACGGATTCAGCCCAGGGAGTGGTGCCTCAGCCAGAGCAGGAAGTGTTTACCACGCCGCAATTGTACTCAGGCTGTCTCAGTCGTGGCCACCTTGGGTTGTACAATGTTCTACCTAATGTCTATACATGTAGAATAAATCACACAATGTAGTGTTTGATGATGTTCGATGGGTTAGCCATGTACTGCATGTGCACTGCATTTATCTTTTAGTCGCCTGAGCTCAATGTCCGAAGCAAGCTTCTTTCCAGCCACTTCAACCTTTGGTTTGGATTTTATCCTATCGCTTCTGTTTCGTCTTCAGCGTCTTTTTCTTATGTTTCCATGATCCTTCTATAAATCCTTCTATGACATGTTATAACATTATATAAGCTTATATAACATTAATATAACATTATGTATATATACATATATGCATTATATATGCATAGTATAACCCGTTTGGTGGTGACTGAGGTGCTGCGTGATGAAATCCACGCCCTTTTCGCTCGCTTGCCACCTGGGTGTTACCTCACAGTCATTTTGGACCCTTGGGCAGGAAACAGTAGAAACTTAAAATAACTTAAACTCATTTCAGAAATCCTTACCTTTTATATCAATCTATTGATCTTAGGGCCAACGATGTACTGTTGCAAGTCTGAAGGCAAAAACACGATACAGTAGGCTGGGGCCAGCGAAGAGTTGTTGGATGTTGATGTTGTAGCCAGGAGACTTGTGTAGCAGACTTGGAGCGAGCTGAGGACTGCTGCCATGGTGCCCACATGTTGGACGTGCCAAGCTCTTGGGACTCGTCTGAGACTCCTTATCGAGTGCATCAAACTTTCGAGCGGCCACAGGCCTCCGACAATCTCCCACGCATTCGACATGCCTCAACTCAAATTTGGAAAGCCCCAGAGGTGTTTTGCAAAAAGGCAAATCAAAGCAACAAGTTCATGCAATCACTGTTTACCATTTGAAGCCAAGAAGTTTTTGAAGTGAACCACCCAAGCAGAATTATGTGAAATCCATGTTCATTCTCCTTTTGCCTTTTGGTGTAAACACGATATTTTGATTTTGATTCATTTCAAGAGAGTGAATCAAAAGGTATACTGGGATGTGCAGGGCAGATCTGAAATATCGGAGACAGATGTGACTCTGAGAGTGTTACGCATCAGAGAGTGTTGCGCAGGAGGTGCACCGCACCCGGGACACTTGGATGCAAGCGTACCTCGACCACGCCAAGAGCCGTCCACGCTTCCTGCCCACCATGTCACTGCCTGCGCGGCAGAAGCGAACACCCGAAGGTTCGATGGTTCGCGTCAGACCGGGAACTCACATGCACTGACTCACTTGATGAGATTGTGACAATTGAGAGCATGAATGGGATAATGGGTCTTGATGCTGTTGTATTCTAAATGTACCGAAGCTAGACATAAACTTAAACTGGCACAGATCCTCATCCGAACTAACGGAACTAAGGTGTTACCGGGTATTTTCCTCTTGCCCGCTATCATGCTCAATATCCCTCTATGTCGACATATGTCGACTCTATGTACAGTAGACTCATGTAGACTATATGCCTAAGATTCCCAAAACGTCCTATGTGTATTAATCATGGGTAGAGTTGAGTCAGTCGTTGCAACATGTTGCAACTCGATGGCAACTCGATGGCACCGCTTCGTCGCTTCAGGCAGTGGCGCGCATTTGGGGCGGATGACTTTGGACCCTGCGGTGACCGCCTTTTGCTTGGCGGCCTCACGGCCCTTTGAGACCGCCCGGGATGCCAACATCAAGGACCGCAGGGGACAGGGGACCGCAGCAAACAGGGACAGGATATCAACAGGATGGCGACAGGATGTATACATATATATATATATATTCTACCATATTCTACCTCTTTCTACATGGGTGTGCGATATTTTGTGATATTGTATGTGCTTTGAATTGAATTCAGAAGTGATAATTGCAGATTGTATCAGATTGTTATGTAAAACACTTTGATGCTTCATGTGTTTAAGATTTGTGTCGCATGGACCGGTGTGGGATTGAGTTGTATAGTGAAACATGCAGCATGTAGCAGCCCCATTCTTTGGCGTTTCGGTTTCCAAAGGGATCTACGGGGATCTAATCGGCTCTAAGTTGAAGTGTTCGGTGTCAAGTCAAGCTGGCCGCCAGGGAGATCAATGCGGCGTGATGACGTTTTGCCTCGTGCAGGCAACGGGACTAGGTCTTGAGACCCGTTGAGACCTAGTGGGCAGTCGTATGTGCACATTCACAATCATGAATACATCATGTACATTCATATACGTTCATATCGTATACATTCATGTACATTCATATACATTCATATACATTCATATGGGGATGGGTCAAAACCTATTAGGATCAATGTTAATGGGATGAACATCCATTTATAGCAGCTATTTTGGGGTTCACTAGGTACCAGGGTTTTGACTCATAGCCATATACATTCACATACCTCAATGACTATGACCCCTTTAAAATGAGATTGTGGCCTGAAGCTTTAGGAGTAAAAGCCTTCAAAATCTGGATCACATACGCACGTAACAACTATATATACGTATATATATATATATACACACTGTTGTATACTACACACACACACATATATATATATATATGTGTGTGTGTGTGCGTGCCGTCATGCCCATCTATACTTGATCTCAATGAGTTTTAGGTGCACTCACGGCTAGCTGTTTCAAGCTCAACCTTGCAAGCTGATGTGGCATGCACTCTTTTGCCCTGAAGATTTGGAGGCATTGGAAGACTTGCAGTTTCGGTGTACATTTGAGCAGCTCTTTGAAAAAGCAGTTTGGCGATTGGATGACATTCGATCAAAGTACATGCCGATGATGGAGACTTGGTTGAGTCGATCGCCGCTTTACGATTTGCATGATGCGTCCATTCTTTCCCTGGCTGTCTTCATTTAGGGCCCTCACAAATATAGATATCTAGGACATATATTAGGATACTGTATGTGTTTTGGACACAAACAAGAATCGCTACAAAAAGTGGATTCTTTCCACGCAGCACCTTGCCAACCAAAGACTTCTCTTAATGATTTTCTCTGTCTTGTCTATCGTCTATCTCACCTAAGGATCAGACCATCCAAATGAGTTTCTGTCCGAACAGTGCTCCTTCAGAGGTTGTGGTCTTTGATGAGCGTCTCATGGCCAAGTTTATCACAAAGTATGCAGTGCCTAGTGGCATCTAATGGCCATTGACATTGATCTGACTTTGTCTCGGTGATTGCGGTGGCAAAAGCACAACAAGCGACTATTTGCACAGTAGTGAACAATACTGTGTGCAGTGTTGCGCAAGCATCAGAAGCAAGGCTATGCGCCTGTTGCGCAGCATCGGCTGTCGCAAATGGCACCTGCACGGCCCTCACCTGCGCAACACCTTTTAGCCGGTGGACCGTCACCACAACCAGTGCCTTGAATTTTTGGCCTTACAAGGGCAATCAAGTGCATGAAGTGCCAAAGTCTGACGGTGATCCACTTTCATTAAAAATACGTTTGGGGTGGTTTGGGCAAGAGCTCTGAACGAGACGTTGCCTGAATTTGGGGAAGGAAGGTCCCAAGTTGTCTTAGGTAAGGTACCTTGTTTGAAAAAGTTCCTGAAAGATCGTGGAAGGTTTCATGAATACAAAATCTGAACGTGTCAACTACCGTAAGCATATGTAAATGTTTCTGGGGTAGGATCAGGATTTAGGACTCCCTATCATTTTGTTCATTTGATCTAGTTTGGTGACCGCAGAACTTGTTCCATATTGCTTGTGCAGTTCTATTGTTTCCTTTTGCAGGGGTTTGCCGGGTGTACTGTTGCTGCTACTACTACTGGTTTTATGATAAATTGTTCAAGCTGTCTGCTGTGTGGGTGGGGTTCTCTCTCAGGACAAAGTTTTGATAGCTTTTGGCATTTTCCTTCAAGGCTGCATTTTCGAACCATCATGTTTTTGTCGCAGGAGTCTCAAAGTCTCACAAAGCGTCTAGAAATGTCTAGAATGCGAATCTTGGTCCTTGAGGTTAGAGAGAGCTCGACAGAATTTGTGCCGAGCCCTATGTATCATTTGGCCTCCAGGGGGGGCGTTGAGGCCATGCCAGGGAAGGGAAGTTGATGAATCAACGAAGGCTTTGAAGGAAACATAAGGAAACATGAAAAAGACATGGAACAACCTGGAGCAAACAACATCGGTTCACCGGTTCACTTTCTATTGGAGACAAAGCTAGGTCGCTATGACATCTCGTCCTGCGTTTGCCTGGCAGGAGGTTGAGAACCCAGGACCTTGTGTCGTCTACGTGCAGGTTTTTGGCTGTCGCGGCTTGTTGCTAGTCTGAGAAAGGGCTAACGCAGAATCAAAGGTAACGGCCTAGAATTCGATGCTACACAGATCCACGTAGGATTGTGGTATATTGTGGGTTTACCCGGGTTGACACGGGTTGAACCGGGCTGACATGTGCTGACACATTGGAAACTGCCCCACGAGGCAAGATCCAGGCGCGGGCAGCTGGCCAATGCAAAGCGATGCAAGTGCAGCATACAGCATCATACAGCATCATTGCATCCTTTGTTGTGGCCTGTCTCAGATCACGTGTTTCAGACATGTTATTTTTTGTTTTTCAGATTTCAGGCTTTGCCTCGGACAGGTGCTCCACAGTGCGATCCCTACGTCAAGCTGCGGGTGGCCCACGTGGAGCATCAGTCGCCAGTCCTACCGAACAATTCGGACCCAAGATGGAGCTTCTTGTCAAGTCATTTAAGATAAGAGTCGTCCAGTGATGTCCAATGTAGATTTGAGATTTTGGTCATCAGTAGAAACGAGTAAGGCTGTAGAGCTCTTTGACAGATCCCAGGTTCTGCAAATGTAAAGTTCATGCCACTTCGTGCAGGATGTTTTTTCTAATGAGGTTGTGTGTGTGTGAGTTTGTCTTGTTTGCGAATCAACGGTCGGTCAAGACCCCAAAACCTGTCCGTGTAAATTTGCATGAAGTTCCCCCAACACATCAAATCATTTAAGAGCCCATAAGAGCCCCCAGGATATAATATATATAGCCGTCTCCTTTGTAGTCGCAGTCACATTGCATAGCTAGTGCATAGCATGTCTGTGTGATCAGGTCGGTTTCCACTTCAATAGGAAAGGAAAGCCATACAAGAGGCAAGCCAATGTCTTAAGCTGAGGCGATGATCAAAACAAGTTCACGTTCAAATCCCAAGACATCCATGTTGACTCTCTTCACATTCAGGCGCGCTTTGGGTCGTTGAAAGTTCTTATTCTTCGATTGATTTGATCGAGTTTTGATGCAGATTTTATGCGCAGTTTGTCCGCAGTGGCAGTTGAGAGCAGATAGAATTTTTTTTGAAAAGTGGAGATACAGAACCCTGGCAAACCTTGAGTTGAATCTGGAATCTGGAAGAATGTCACCACTTGCTCCAAAAAATCTTGGCGCCAGTGATCCGCAATCACCGCCACACACGGCCAAACACTGCCACACAACCAAACAGCCTGGCCGCTTTGACAGTGCCTCCATGCATCAGATGTCAGGTGCTCAATGCCTATGGTCGTGGAAGTCTTTTAGGACAAGTCGCCGTGCCCCTGCACACCTTGCCGTTCATAAACTGGCAGGAGAAAAATGAGCGGAGGGAAGGGGTGGGGTTTTTCTTAAGGGATTCAGAATACACAGCCCACAATGCCATAGATTCTTAAAAACAGCAAGTTTAGAGCTTGCGTTGCCTTCAGCATCCATGAGCCAACTTTAGTAAATCCGCACCCTAGGGCGCAATGAGAAAAGCTGGAATGTTTCTGCCCACTTGGCTTCTTTTACTCCAGGAGTCACGACATCGTATCGGTGAAAGCGGTGAGGTGGAGTTTCGGGTGGCGATGTATCCAGAGCATGCGACAAGACATCGTCTCTCGCAGAGAAAAGAGAACTAAAGAGACATAGGAAACACTCCTCACGCAGGAGTAGCAACGTCAAGGGAGGAAGTTTCACTGCAGAACCGTCCCTAAAGAGCGAGATGTTGAAGTAGTATCCAAACTCAGATCATGATCTTAACTAGCTTTGTGACACTATGATGATAGTTTAATGTAGTTTATACAAGTGATGATAGATGTTGATAGAATATGTTTCGACTTCTTGTGTTGTGCATGTTGTGCCAAGTCGAATTTCGCAGATCCAAGGCTCTCAAAGCAGACCGCCCTCGGCATCTCCTGTCCGCTCTGGGCGGCCTTCGGCGCCAGGTGCGCCATCACCGTATCAACCATCGATGCCATCGCCGTGTCAACCGTCGGTACCGTCGCCGTGTCAACCGGCCTCGCCCAAGAATTTGATGTTTGAGGACGTGGGAGCAGTGGGAGCAGTTGAACCGGTGGGAGCTGGGAAAATCTTGGAAAGGGACACATTGGGCACTTGGGATCACTGATTGTGGGGCCTTGGAACAGGATGGCTATGATGGCTTGTCTTGCAGGTTTGTGATACTGTGTTTGTTTTCCACCTAAAAAGCCTAGACAGGTATGATTTACAAATCCTTTTGATCTGACTCCTCTTTCGCCAGGAAAGTGAAAATATTTTTGGAAAGCCGAACTTGTTCTCTGCCATGCCGGACCTCTTGTCACAGCTCGCCAAAGATCCGCAGTGGCTTTGTCCAAAGCGCAAGATGCGCATAGAAAATCCAACGAATTCCAGCAAATAACTATATATGCGACTTTGGAATGTCAATACGACCATCCAGTGCTATTCCCCGTCCGCTTAAAAAGACTCAGAAAGTTCACGAAAGTTCCGCATTGTTCCTTCCTGTGTTTCTGGTTTGAAAAAGCAAATGGCTTCATGCTCCTGGTGTTTGAACATTTGCAAGACTGTTCGTCCATCGAGTCAATTCCCAATGTTCCTTTTTGGGTGTACTGCAAAACCAGTCTGACAGCAGTTCAAACATAAATCAAAGCACTATGTGCGACTCTGATGTTCCGATTTTCTGGGTTCCCGTCTTCCTGGGGAGAAGGCTTCTTCCAACCCCGCTTTTCCGCATTGGTAGTGCCCTGCGGTTCCTTTGAAATCCTTCGAAATCCGCAGAATCTTGGAAGCTCAGGCTGGATGGTCGGATGGAGCCACCACGAACAGCTTCCGCTTCCAGTGGCAGTGGCCTAGGTTTGGGCTTTGGATTCAGCCAAAGTGTCTTGGCATGTCTTGGCCATGCTCACAGCCTCGAAGAAATTGGATGGCCTGTACCTTTGTCATAATATATATATATATATTAAATATATATATATATATATACATATTGTGTGTGACATGATAATGACATGATGGCATTTGAGGACAGTATGCACACGATGCTGTCAAGATTCATGTTCCCAGTGATGCAGG
>BGPT01000574.1:68869-71369 GCA_003297045.1 Symbiodinium sp. clade C Y103 | reverse complement strand
GTAACAATTTTGCGTTGACGTTGATGTGCGGTGATGATGACGCGTTTACGCACAGAAGCTCTTCCACTCACAGGGGAGCTTTTACACACAGATACGTTCACGCAGAGAAGCTTTTACACAGATAAGCTTTTACACACAGAAACTGTTACGCGCAGAAGCTTTTACACAGAGGAGTTTTTACACACGGACAAGGTCACACAGAGAAGCCTGTACGCAGAGAAACCCGCACACACAGAAACCAATACACAGAGGAGCTATATTATTACTGGCAGAAGCGTTTACACAGAAGCTCCGAGAAGGTCCCCAGAAGCCGCCAGGCTCCCAGAACCTCCTGGGCAGGCTGCCAGAAGATCCCGCGCTCCCTACAAGCTAGCTCCGGAGCAAGCTCCAGCAGGTCCTATTTGCCAGCAACAAACTCTTTCCCATGCATGTCCCATTGCTGGAAACCGTTTGACAAGTCTTGGGCGCACGGTTTTTCGGGACAATCGCATTGATGGAACTTATCCTGAAAAACCCGTGCCAACAGCTCTGCATTGAACTCTCCCCACGCTATTTCCACGGTTTCCGGTCTGTCCAGCATGCTTTCCCGCTCCCTCCCAGGAACCTCTCCCCAAACTATTTCCACGGTTTCGTGCCCGTCCACCATCCTGTCTTGCTCCCTCCCAGCAGAGCTCTCCCCAAGCTATTTCCACGGTTTCCTGTCCGTCTACCATCATCAAGTTATTTCCACGGCCATGCTGCCTCGCTCCCTCCCAGCGGAGCTCTCTCCAAGCTATTTCGCACCGTGTCCTGTCTGTCCACCACTCCGTCTCGCTCCCCTCGCGGCGAAGCAAACTAAACGAGAACCCAACCATCGGAGATGCTACACATTTGGAATTCCACGCGGGCCACTGTGACATATTGACATGCTGCCTTTTGTATGCAGTGTATCTACGAGTATTGGCTGGGAAGGTTTCTCGAGCTTCTGCTTGTGTCCAAATGACATCCTCCTTGATTGAAGCCCTATGGAATGGAAGGAACCACTCACAGTACAGAATGGAAGAACCAGGCCCATTCCAGAAAAACCCAGTTCAGAAAATTGAGGGAAAAACCCTTAAACCAGAGAATTGACCCGTTCACTCCATGTCATAAAAATGCATGCCCGATGCATAATGTAAAGGTGCATTTTCCCTTGATGCCACCAGGTCAAAATCGACAAATGCGTACTGTAAACGTTTAGAAATAATCATTTTTAAGGCGTCCTCCAAATGGTCTCCAGACTATAAAAGCTGGAGACATTAAACACGTTTTGGGTTGTCTTTCCACCAAAAACGACAACAGAGAGATTAGTGGACATCATAAGTAAGGACCAGATATTGAACATGATTCAACTCGTCCTGCATCACCGGTGGGCTGTGCTGGCTTATGCTGGCTCTCTTAAAACAAAAGGGGCAAGCATGAGAATGAGGCAGCATGAGGACATATTATCAAAATCGGGGAACATGAGAAAACCCTTTGAAAGCAAACTGATCCAAAATCTTCCAGGACCCCCTAATTTTGTAAAAAATGATCTATATTTTTCCCTTTCCCCGTGTCCAGAGCAAAGGCTGGCAACTTACAACCAAACCACACCATAGTGCACTCCTTCTTTTTGGTTGGTTTTCTTGCCTTTTCTCTTTTGAAGTTTGACGCCTTGTGGTACTGCAACATTGTGGGATGGTTTAACAAGATGGATATGGACTCAATATAACTACAATGACACATACGTGAATGTAAAGATAAAGAAATTATATGAAGTAATATGATTATGTGTAAGATATTGTTTAAACAATCTAGACCGCAATTTGTTACTCCTGTTGCCGGAGATGCTCAAAAACCAATGAGGGCAATGACACAAAAAGTGAAAGAACATTTGTGCACCAACAAAAGTACAAATAGCAAACGATACACAAACACACAAATACACAAAGAAACGGTTCTGGCCTGTTATTGTGGTACTCTTGGTGAACCAGTGTGTTCGCTGGCATGCCCCTGTTCCAACCCTACAAGGCCCCCCGTGCCCCACTAAAAGGGGGCCAGCCACTCCAGGGCGCTTCGCAAGCCGTGGGGCACCATCTTTTTATAAAATGGAAATGTTCGTTGTTCGAAACACCCCAAGTCCTAGTTTTGAGACAGCCATCCATGTTATAAATCGAAGTAAGCGGCAATCTTTCCANACCCCAAGTCCTAGTTTTGAGACAGCCATCCATGTTATAAATCGAAGTAAGCGGCAATCTTTCCAACTGACGCCCAAAGGGTTTTTTATAAAATGGAAAGGTTCGTTGTTCGAAACACCCCAAGTCCTAGTTTTGAGACAGCCATCCATGTTATAAATCGAAGTGGCAATCTTTCCAACTGACGCCCAAAGGGTTTTTTATAAAATGGAAATGTTCGTTGTTTGAAACACCCCAAGTCCTAGTTTTGAGACAACCATCCATTTTATAAATCGAAGTGGCAATCTTTCCAACTGACGCCCAAAGAG
>BGPT01000574.1:46086-57537 GCA_003297045.1 Symbiodinium sp. clade C Y103 | reverse complement strand
GCTTCTGTGTGTAAAAGGGTCTGTGTGTAAAAGCGTCTGTGTGTAAAAGGGTCTGTGTGTAAAAGCGCCTGTGTGTAAAAGGGTCTGTGTGTAAGAGCGCCTGTGTGTAAAAGCATCTGTGTGTAAAAGCGCCTGTGTGTGAAAGGGTCTGTGTGTAAAAGCGTCTGTGTGTAAAAGCTGCTGTGTGTAAAAGCGTCTCTGTGTAAAAGCGTCTCTGTGTAAAAGGGTCTGTGTGTAAAAGCGTATGTGTGTAAAAGGGTCTGTGTGTAAAAGCGTCTGTGTGTAAAAGCGAAACACACATTTTCCCAAACACACATTTTCCCAGACACACATTTTCCCTCTGTGTGTAAAAGGGTCTGTGTGCAAAAGCGTCTGTGTAAAAGGGTCTGTGTGTAAAAGTGTCTGTGTGTAAAAGGGTCTGTGTGTAAAAGCGCCTGTGTGTAAAAGGGTCTGTCTGTAAAAGCGCCTGTGTGTAAAAGCATCTGTGTGTAAAAGCCTCTGTGTGTAAAAGTGTCTGTGTGTAAAAGCGTCTGTGTGTAAAAGCTTCTGTGTGTCAAAGGGTCTGTGTGTAAAAGGGTCTGTGTGTAAAAGGGTCTGTGTGTAAAAGCGCCTGTGTGTAAAAGGGNAAAGGGTCTGTGTGTAAAAGCATCTGTGTGTAAAAGCTTCTGTGTGTAAAAGGGTCTGTGTGTAAAAGGGTCTGTGTGTAAAAGCTTCTGTGTGTAAAACTCGTATTTCTCTCTGTCCATCTTCCCATCTTCACATCATCACCTCTTCACATCTTCACATAGTCACATCTTCACCTCATCGCATCCTCACATCTTCAAATGCNCATCTTCCCATCTTCACATCATCACCTCTTCACATCTTCACATAGTCACATCTTCACCTCATCGCATCCTCACATCTTCAAATGCTCACATCTTCATCTTTTCACATCACACATCTTCACATCTTCACATACTCCTCAATATCTTTTTATTTGCGCCTATTTTATTGACATCTTCTTTCTTTGAGACATCTTCTTCTATTTCTCTCTATATATTTCATGCTTCACGATTTTCACAATTACATATCTCACTATACTTCTCTTCGCTCTCGGGCCATCCGTCGTCTAGTTTCATAGGAGTCAAGTCACGGCATGAAGGCATGATCATTTGACAGTTTGACGCATCGCTATTCTATTTCCAAACCCTCAAAGGATTCCGAGACAGGCCGTTGCGTTTCTGCATCTTCACAGTTGCATTCCTCTTTGTGATTTTTGTGCTCATGGCATCCTCCACCAGTTCCTCGATCAGATTAAACCTAGGGGAATCAGGACAAAGGAGGGTAGGGACAAGTGATTAGGAGGAGCTTTCATTCACTTTGCGCCTCACTGTACTCCTGTTTTTGAGAGTCGGATGTCAAAATGCGTCAAAGGGATTCAAAGGGTGTCAAAGGATTGTGGTGGAACTGCGAGAGCGTGACAGTATGATGGAGCCAGTGCCAATGGAGCCTCATATCGATGAGATTCCCTCGTTGGAGAGGCCGTAGGAGGCCGTCGGATGCCGTCGCGTTCGCTTTGCCCCGAAGCCAAGGTTTGGGGGCCATCTCTGAAGGTCTTTATGGAGACCAACTGGAAGCAATGCGAGTGCCTTGGCAAATCTTGGCAAACTTTGGCAAACGAGACATTGCCTCTATGGCGTCGCTCTAGTGTCACTTTTGCCTGTCCAATCCTGTGCATTTCCTAAGCGGCAGTGTTGCTTACAAAGTGAAATGTTGGCTGTTGGACTTCCTGCCACACGTGAATAGTCATGAAATGTCATGAATATTTGACCTTGGAGCATCCTGCCTTTCTATACCCAATAGAGCGTGTTCCTCCCTGCAATGGGAAGACAAGATTAGGAAAGCGTAATGCTGATCCAATTGATCTGCATTGATGTGCACTGATGAAGTGTCATTTTGCTCGTGCCATGATGTTTCTTTGTCAGGCGGCTGCTGCTCACGATGCTCACAACGATCATGCGGACGAGCACTCCACGGAGCATGCAACGGATGATCACTCGGATGAGCATTCGATGGACGCGCACACAGATGAGCACGCCACAGAGGAGCACGCCACAGATGAACACTCGGATGACCACTCTACAGAGCACTCCACAGAGTGGGCTTCAGTACACGTCACTCGCCGATGTTTGGTGATCAGACTTGCGCAACTCGCGTTTGTTCGAAGGGCTTCGAAGGGGCGTCGGAAGAATCTTTGAAGATCTTTGAAGTGTGTAGCAGTTGTGCACTGTAGCTGTCGTTGTTGGGATCTTGGGCGCATGCGCATGGGCGTTTAGACTCTTTTAGTTTGCAAGGTACGCCACAGAATCACACGGTTTCTACCTGTTTCATGCGTTAAAGTAAGATAGTCAACGGTTTTTGTTTGGGTTGTGTTTGCCTTGCTGCTAGAGAATTCACACATTCTTTAACCTCCTTATTTAATGTGTATTGCCCTTCCATAATCCTGGTTGAATCCTGCAGTTTGTTTATCTTGTTCGATAGATTCAAAATGATTCAAAATGATTTGAAATGATTTGAAATGATTTCTATATATTTCAATACTTCTTATATAAGCATTCCTTCAGGTGACAGAGCCGTCGGACACCCACCAGACCTCACATGGTGCACATCGAAGACGGTTAGGTGGTGATGATCTCAGACATTCTCAGATTTTCTCAGAGAACTCGAGGCTTCTCAGGTTTTCTCCATGCTGAAACCCTTCACAGATCTTCACAGATTCTTCAACGGCCATCAATGGCCACCCACAGCAACAGGCATGTTGTCCGCATGAGCACCATGGTTTGCAATGGCTGCTAGGTGGCGTGTCTGTCTTGCTGCAAAACATTGCTTATTGTTTGTCACTCAGTGCAACCATCGAGCCACAACTCAATGGGCAGAATAACATGTGCCTCAGGATGCATCTCTAACTCTAACCCAAATCATGTGACATGTCGTATGACACGACTGATGTCAAGGACAAGTGTTGACAGGACGTGCATATCTCATATCTGAAACCAGCCGTTTTGCTTGGAAAGGTTTGTGCATGCGATGCTTGGAAGTCCTTACTGTGTCCAATTGACCGTGCAAACAGGAAACCATCTACTATCAGCTAATAGTGCGGATGTTCCGGATGCTACATACAGTTTTAGTGTGGTATACGGAGTACACTTCGGCTCTGCAGCTTGCGTTCCGCTTGTTTGCATTAAGTCTTGACATCATTTGTTGCTTTGACTCCGTGATTTGGAAATGATCATCATATTGCAGTTGGTTTGCAAATGGCTAAGACTATTGTCCCTGAAGCAAACACGAGAAACCAAGAGCTAAATTGATTTTGTTTTCCGAAGCCTAGACCTTGCTACTGTAAGGCCTGACCACGTGCGGTCTTGTTGCTTTCTTCGCCTGAGTCCCAGCTGGCGTGCAGACTGTGTGGACTGTGTGGACTGTGTGGACTGTGTAGACTGTGTAGACTGTAGATGTTTATCACTTCACTTGGCAGATTGGCAAACAAAAGGTCAGGTTTGCTCTACCGGAAGTCAGCTTTTGGCACCTGAAGTGTTGGTGGGAATGCAGACAAGAGGACTACAAAAAGCAAGCAAACACAGGGAAAGAGTATGATGCAAGTGATTGCCTCATATCTGAATTGACCAGCTCTTATGTCCAACATCTAAGCTTGCTACTTCGAATGTGAGTTTCTGTTTGCTTGGCTCCCTGAACGTGACAGACAGGACAGACACGGGGTTCACCTCGCTGAGGTTGGTTTGTGCAAGCAGCCACTGATCTTGGGATATTTGCTTGGCTGCTGGATTGCAAAGCGCAAATAATGCTAAAGCTGCAATTTTGAAAAGAAACACGCATGTTTGACAAGTCATGTTGACTCTTTCCAGTCGGATGTGATTACTTTCCAGCATTTCAGATAGAACAGCATGCGACCGTTGCGCCTACACTTCCAAGGTGGGGTGGTTGTTGGGCCCAATCTTGGACTTGACCTCGTCCATAGTCATGAAAATGCAGGAATCCCAGCACAGCCCTAGGCTCACTCAGATTGCCAAAGAATGCTTAGTCAGAAGTATGCCGAATATGCGGTCTGTAGCTCCAGCGACAGGTCAAAATCAGATCCGAGTTGCACCTTTTGAATTTATAACAATTCAGAAGTTCATTGCCCGAGACGGTTCGTATCCTTTTGTGCTGTTTTGTTATTGTGTTTGTCGGAACGCACTTGGGCAATCTTGGGCACATGCGTACGACGTCGTACAGAGTAGAGCGTCCAGGTCGCAGAGATTGCGAATCTGGGTTTGGTGTTCCTACTCTTCATGATCGGATCAGGGCCTCAGAAGGCTTCAGAAGGCTTCAGGATGCCCAGTTGTGCCATGTGTCAGCTGTGTCCAAAGCGCTCAGAACCCAAAGCATACAGTGTAGCCCAGCGTAGCATATGTTCGTTGTTAATCCATGTTAATCCAATCAATCTTACTTGCAACATCTTGCAACTCTAATGAAACTCAATAGAAACATCATGAGGCCTCGAGTTGGATGTGCACGAAATTCTTCGAGCCGCTTGGAGAGATCTCAAGATACCTCAAGTACCAAGATCATTCACTGCAAAATAATGCACCAGCAAGCACTGTATATGTTTGCATAGTTTTGTGCAACATTTTCCCTTTAGTTGTTGCAGAGAGGACAGAGGACAGTTTAGAGGTGTGCCTTTTGTGCCAGATGGGCCGCGTGGTTTTGCTTACGGGGCTTTTCCAGTTCCCTGTTTGCTTTGGAGCCCGGGCCTTGGATGGCGGAACATGGAACAGAGATGGTGAAAAGTGAGTGATAGTGCCGCGCATAGAAGAAATAGAGGAAAGAAGGAATAAAAATCATTTGGATTCTGGTGATATCTTTTTATAGTCTTCATTGCCAAGGAGACCAGTCTCAGAACCTAGTCATACATGACAGGCCTTCCAGGCAAAGGACAACATCAACAGAGGCGTTCGCATATTTGTGTAGACATGCACAATTCATCAACACCCAACTAATTTTCTGAATTATTCTTTGCGGTATCTGAATCTCCATGTTCTCCATGTACTTTCAGTAATTGCTCTCATCTGTCAGCGATTTTCAGCAGTGTTCTGAGGCACAGTATCTCATTTTCACGGGACTCAATGCCCTTGGGCTCAGCATGGGCGCTGGTGACTCCGCAGTGATGTGCGCTTGAGCAATCTGGGATCAAAGTTGCATAGAGATGCATAGAGCATATGCAATGAAGCAGGGCAGGTCCGTAGAAGAAGTTCTCGGAGGCATGTAAGATTGGAATGAGACTGAAAGAACATGAAAGAACATGAAAGGACAGACTAAGAGAAGACCAAAGGAAGACTGAAAGAAGACTACAAGAACACTAAGATGAAAGTAGGGCTTTGGAGGGAAAGAGCCTTGGAGTTTCCAAGGTAGGACAGCATACGTAAAAGATGTATGAAGACGTAAAAGCCTTTTTTGAAAAAACGTAAGCAACTTTTACGCACAGTCTGCACAGTCACCTTGCCGCACTGGGAGGATTCGTGTTGTTGTGTTATTGTCTTTTCTGTCTCTTGATCCAGGTACTGCTCCCTGGTTTGCGCAATTTCGTCGACGATGATTGCCTTGAACTAAGGAGCTGAGAGCAACAAAAAGTACATCCTTAAGGAAACAATATCCAACACTATGTAACAATCTATCGAAATCTATCGAATGTGCAAAGAGCCTTCCAGTACCCTGTACATTCATGTACCTCCATGCAGGTGGTCAAGATGCTCTCCGAAAAGGGCGAGACAGAAAGGCACACATTGACTCGGAGCCAAAAAACAATCTGAACGCCGAAACTTTTAATGCGTTCTATAGATTTGGTTTCTATAATTGTCTAAGAGTCTATTTGATCCATACAAAATAATTGAATTTTCTTTACATTCAACATTTTACAACATGTTGCAACATGTATGTCGAGACGCATACACATGCAAACCTTCAAGCAGGTTCCTTGGATGTTTCTTTGCTTCGATCTCACTCTGTAGGCCCAACGGGCGTTTGACAGTCGGTATCTTGATCTTCCAGGCCGACATTAGATCCCAACGCTTCTGAATGCTTGCGCGTTCCGCATTTGATGGAAATTTGCATCAGCACTCTGGAATTATATACATGGAAATACTGAACTACTATGTAGTATTATTATCCAATATTCCCACGCCGCTTTGTGCTGAGTTTGGAGCATCTCATGTCATTTTGCTCTGTTTGCCGCAGAGAAGTCTTAGCAGTCTTAGCGCAAAGAAGCCGCAGCGGGGCAGCCTACGACATTATGTAGTATATACGGTATATATGTTCCATCCAGTGACCTGTCGGGTGGAATTTTTAATCTGAACCTACGCGAGGACATTTGGGCCATGGTGTTCTTGGCAATCCAACCGAACTTGGCAAGTCCGGATCTTCTTACGTTGTGCTTCTCGGCTCTTCAACTCCCAGCCCAAGTCATCAAGCTAAAGAGTGCAATGTAAGGGGAAGCAAGGTACGGGGGCAACAAGGTACAGCTTCGTTGAGTAACCCTGTCAATGCATCCTGAACAAATTCTCCATGTCCTGTCAAGTCTCTTGAGCCTTCAAGGCAAGCAATTTGGCATGCTGCTTGTCAGCAAGGAGAAAGGAGGCAAAGTTTGTCCTAAAGCAGGCAACATGAAACGAAAACGTTGCAATTCCAGAAAGCGAGGAAAGCCGCTGAGAATAATTAAAAATTCCATGATCAGAACCACGAAAAATTGATTACTTTTTGCTTTCTTTTTGCTTTCATCCGGTTGTGGACGTTTTGACGTTTCGTTTGTGCACTTGTGGGCTATGTAACTCATGAAGTGGTGGCAAAGGATGCCAAAGTCACTTTAAGACTTCAAAGCCTTGGTTGCGAATGAGTAATTCAAAAATATTACTAGCATTACTTGTTAAACAAATGAATAGATGGCAAGGTTGAAACAGATTGCAGTTTTGAAGACATTTCAGCCATGCTAAGGATTGCAGCACTCATTGTGTTGGCTCTGGGCTATGCCAAATTTGTGATGCCTGCCGTGCTGTTCTTTGCATCCAGGAATTCTAACGGACCTTCTGGCCAAGTTTGGGTTCGCATGGCCGGCACCCTGTCCCAAGATATAGGCTGCAATGATCTTGATTGTAACATATCGAATTCTCATAATATCTTAGCTATGTTGACAACACCTGTAACAAGGTGAGAGACAGTGATATGTGTGGATGCCTGAACCGAAGGGTCGTCCAGATTTGAGCGATTTTGTTGGAAGTTGAGCTTGGCCACCAGGAGCGTTGAGCTAATGTTGGTGCTTTCCTTGTCCTGGTGCTTTTTTATGCATGACACTCAGCCAGTTTGCTTGCCCCCACCGATACTGCAATTTCCGGGCATAGCTCTGATCGCATCACTTTGCCTCGGGTTTGAAGTGGTAGAGCATTTGGACATTGGAAGTGCAACAATATGTGCAAAAATTGAAGTTGTTCTTTGGCAGAAGATGAGATAGAGATTCTGGAAATGCCAGGTAGGTATATTGTGAACTGATGTGAACTGAAGGTTGGACCAACATCACGGTTGATTCTAATTCCAAGTGTTTAGTGCCCACACTCCTTTCAGGGGCGTCACCGCGCATCTTCCTTGGGTGTTGGCCCCAGCTCTACGCAACAACAGTGTCAATCTAGAAGTCTGGACTGACGGGCATGAGAAGGACCGAAAATAACATGGCAAAGTGTGGCAAGCATCAATTTCGATGATGTTATGGCGGAAAAATCAATGTTTGAGTGGGCCTAAGATGTTACTGTGTAATACTGTGTACAGGTTGGCGTTGGAATGGAACTGGCCGCATTGATTGCTGGAGTCGCCCTTGCGACCTTTCCATACAGTGCAGAGCAACAAAGCTGAATTCAGCATGTTTCACAGCATAGAAGAGGAATGATAAAACCGCTGAAATATGTGCAACACGACGTGCCTATGCAAAGCACACGAGGGAAAAGTTGTTTCTGAAACCATATCCTGTATCTTAAACATCATGTTGAAGCTGTTGAGAGCAACGTACTGCCTTGCCCAGATCAGCTGGAAACAAGTCTCAGAACTTCCAAATTCCATTTGTTGCAACACCTAAACGGACCACACATGGATCTTGGCAGAGCAGATGCAGAATGATGCAGACAGGTTCAACGGAAAGATCAAATACATCCGTGACTTCTTCATCACGCTGTTCTTCGCTGCGTTGGGAATGCAGGACCACCATGGACCACCAACATTTGTTGACCCTCTCGATTTTGTCGGACACATTTCACATGGATCTTTCGTAGATTCGTAGATGTTGGAGAGCAGAATAAAAGGATTGGGACAAGTGTTGCATCATGTTACATCAATGTTGTCCCTAGATGTTTGTTACCTGCATTTGTGTTTGTGATTGGAGCGTTCTTTGATTGCGAGTGTTATGCAGTGTTGCCGTGTAAGATCATGTCATTCTTGTGACTGAACGACTGCCTGTTTGGTTTTCTGTCCAGCATTCGTCTTGAGCACATCTTGAGATTGTGTGAGACACTGCGACTGGATCACAGTGAACGCTGTTGCAATATGTGGCCTGAGAGTATTAATTCTGGGCTAAGTTCTACACCACTGATGTTGTCATGGTCTTCTGTCATGATTTCTCAGTGTCATAGCGAAGTCAGGGCGATATATCACTAGATTTCTTCGTTTTAATTCGCCTGTTTTTGTATGTGTGTGTTTTTCCAATTGTTTTAAAAACTCACATGGCTCAGATCCCCGTGCCTTCGCTGAAGCCCATCTTGACGGCGTTGTTGATCTCCGTCTTTGTCTTGATCTTCCGCTGGTTGGGCAACTCGAAAGACCAAGATGAATGAATGGTGATTACACAATGATGGATAAAGGGAAGGATGAAGTAGGCATAATAAAGCTTTGAAAATCTTTGTTTTCGGGCACGATTTCCAAGTTGTCTCCAGACCTTGGCTGTCACACCTGCCTTGTACCACCACTTCTTAACGTTGATCCAAATTGATCCGATTCGCAGTCTCATTAATAGTTTCCAATGGTCCCAGGAAGGCAACTTAAAGCAACATCAGACAAAATCAGTGTGTTTGTTCAATGTGCTAGCGCAATGCAGGTTGCAAGAAAAGATACTGCATATTATGATATCTCATGTGTTTATACATAGATTTTCAAATACATAGGTGTAATTCGATGTAGATATCAACCCTTCACTGAGGTATTTTCTCCCTGGTCTACATGTTGGGCGGCTCCGCCCGATTGGGAATCCTTGCCACGCTAAATCTGTCTCAGATTTCCGAATTTGCCTTGGCCACTTAGATGCAAAACTTTTCGATGTACACGGCACTTGCTTCATGTGCTGTCCAGATCTCCGCAGATATGAAGATATATGGAATCATTGAAATCCATGTGTTTCATGATGTTTATTCTGGTCGCTTCGCGACGACAACCGCCCGCACCGGAGTATTAGCTCCAATAAAACCGGAAGTCCAATAAAACTATTTACTGTATGTTCCATGTTGCCTTTCTAGGGCTCATGTTGAGCATGTTGGGCTGTGTTGGGGCTACGTTGGGCCATGTTGAGCCCAAGTTTGGCAACTTAGCCGATTTCACGACCTTTTCAAAAACGTCGAAAAACCCAGGTTTCTAGGGCAAAAAAGCCCCCCCCCCCATATGCTAAAGCTCAGTAGCTATTGCAATTGCTTACCGCTAACGCGTGCCGACAAAAAACGCCTCGGCACCTTTGGCGCGGACGGATTTTGTAGTTCGAGTCTCTTGTGCAGTGTCAAAGAGGATTCACATCATTGATTTGCATGGCTGAGCTGAACTCAAAGCCTTCAGTATCATTGTTCAAAAAAGAAGCACCAAGGTGATTTGTTCACTTGGAATCTCTGCTGCAATGGTTTCTGCTCACTGAACCTGAAGTGCGAACACGCGAAATCGGACCAGAAGTGATCCTATTTGCAGGAGCATACTCTCGACATCTCTCGACCTTGTTGTTTCAAGGTGTTGAACAAAATTGAGCCGTTAAAGCTCCAGCCTTTGGTTGTCAACTCAGGCATGAGCTACGGTCACATCGATGAGACCACCTTGGAAATTATCATTTGGGCAGTAGACCCAGATTTTGTGTGACAGACTCCCAGTGCGATCCCTGATCCTGGTAGCATCAGAAACGGTGCATCATCTAGATACATATATATATATATACATATTCATATATATATATATATTCACTAGTATTTAATGTATACAAAATCTATATTTACGTTCATCCATATGAATCAATACGTTTAGCTGTTTCTCGCGACCCAAGAAGCTTTCCTAGATGGGCGTCATGTTGCCGTTGTTGCTATATTGCGGTGAGCCAGGCAGATTGTCACATTGCCAATCCGAGGTCTTCATGGTGCTTTCAATCTTTTCATCGAATTTGATGACTTACAACCACCAGATCTTCAGGCGCGTGAAAAACGGGGGTCGACCTTCCGATGGCAGACCTCTATGGACGCAGGGCCTCTTGCAGATCAGCATTAAACAGATCACCCAGCAGACCCAACCAGATTGCTGCAAGTTTCTCTTCCGTTCAAACAGAAGGATCGGTTGCTGCAAGCTTCCAGTGAGCCAATGTCTATGAGCCACTTTCCTATCTAACGTTGTTGATTGTTTGCATGGGACTTTCAATGTTTGTGCTTGGAAGCTGGACACAGCCATAGTTCAGCGTAAAACAAAATGTCCAACCAAGAGCATACGAAGGGGGCTCCCAAAGATTATATTGCCCTTGTCATCCGTGGCCCTTTAAGCTTGCCCCTTTGGTCTTATTTTTTTGTTATCGTGTCATATTTTGTGACAATGTCACACTATAGTTTAGTATAGTTTAGTAATACTGTATACCGCATCGTTCACTGTCTTGCCTCGCATTGGCCTTTCTGCAGGACAGGTCATTTCCAGGGTTCTTCTGGTTGGAGGAGTCCAACAGTGGAAGCATATTTACACATGTATTAAATAACATGAACTACCAGTATAGTCGGGTGATCTTTGGTGTACCGTCTGGTTTGTTTGGCGTCTCATTTTGTTCTAGTTTTTGCCACCGGGTCGAAAACTGCACGTGTAGGCGTGCATATTTTTGTATTTTTGATCTTGCAGCGACTTATTATAGTTGGGTGGGGGGGGGGTTGGGGGGGGGGGGGGGGGGGGGGCTAATAACGTTCTTTTGTCTGCGTTCTTGATGCTACGTTGATAACGTTCTTCATGTAACTTGCAACACGCTCTTGATGCTACGTTGATGACGTTCTTCATGTAACTTGCAACACGCTCTTGATGCTACGTTGATAACGTTCTTCATGTAACTTGCAACACGCTCTTGATGCTACGTTCCTAATCTTTTTCATGTAACTGGCAACACGC
>BGPT01000574.1:1622-46077 GCA_003297045.1 Symbiodinium sp. clade C Y103 | reverse complement strand
TACGTTCCTAATCTTTTTCATGTAACTGGCAACACGCTCTTGATGCTACGTTGATAACGTTCTTCATGTAACTTGCAACACGCTCTTGATGCTACGTTGCTAACGTTCTTCATGTAACTTGCAACACGCACTTGATGCTACGTTGCTACCGTTCTTCATGTAACCTGCAACACGCTCTTGATGNCTTCATGTAACTTGCAACACGCACTTGATGCTACGTTGCTACCGTTCTTCATGTAACCTGCAACACGCTCTTGATGCTACGTTGCTAACGTTCTTCATGAACTTGCAACACGCTCTTGATGCTACTTTGATAACGTTCTTCATGTAACTTGCAACACGCTCTTGATGCTACGTTGATAATCTTTTTCATGTAACTGGCAACACGCTCAAATTGAACATCGCATCCGTGCGTGGCAATGGAGATTCACACACACGCATGTCTCCAACCTCTTTTTGACAGCTGGGACCGAATTGAAGCGATTGAAGACATGATGAACGAAAAAATTAACGCGAGTTTTAGAAGGAAGGACTTNTGGGACCGAATTGAAGCGATTGAAGACATGATGAACGAAAAAATTAACGCGAGTTTTAGAAGGAAGGACTTCGAAAAAATCTCAGATTTCAAAAAAAAAGATTGTTGTAGAAAACATTAAAATTGAATAAAGACCATTTTACCTGAGAAATCACATGCAATCACGCTTCAAGCGCTCTGATGCGATGTCCTGAACATCGCTGCAGAACGCAAATACAAGATAAGAAGGCCAAGAGAGAAAAATAATTTCGCGCGAGTTGCGATGTGCCGAAACTGAGGTAAAATAACATTTTTCAAAAAATGATATCGTTTTTGGAATCCCCAAAAATGGAAAAAATGCTATTTTACCTGAAAAAACACACACGAAATATCAGAACCACTGTAAACGCGTGGATTTTTCAGTTCTCAAAGCTTACAAAACACTGTAAATACCACGTTTCACAAGAATTGTGAAATCATAAAATCGCAACGACTCCACGTTCAGTTCCCGACCCGGCGGGTAGTTTTTGCTCCCCCTGAATTAATCAGACAGCATGCATCAAAGCGCATGAATCTCAAAAACCTCAGAGACGTAGTAGTATGGTTTTCTACACATGTTTTCTACATATCTGTTCTACATGTTTGCTCAACACGTTTCCTACACGTTTCACACAGCATTGTGATACCAATTGTTTGCATTTCTATTATTTTCTCGTGCTGTCTCCGAGCTTCAAGTTTCTGCCAGGTCGCTGGCTTGGCTGTCTCGCAAGGTGCATCGGACTTAGGAAGCGATGGGACATGAATGCAGAGGCTCGAAGCCTCACAGATGCAAAGATCATGTGTTAATATGTATTATATCAAATGTGTCTATTGAAATGTGTGTGTATATATATATATATATATACATGATTCTTTTTATTGAAATATTCGAAGTTATAGCAAACTTATTGTGAGTTAGTTTGCTTAGTACAGGGATGTATTGTTTTCACACTTGCATGCGGTAGGCACAAATGCATTATGCAATGATATGAATATATTATGAATATGTCTGTAAATCATGTGTGTGATGTACGATTCCAATATGCAGAGGTCTAGATCTGAGGGGACACTGGAGTATGGACAAAGTTCTGCTGTGTGCAAACAGAGATCTGCACATGTTTGCACAAGACATTTAAACAGTGCATCTCCAACTCTCCAAGAAGGATGATATGGATTTTTCAAGGCAGGATTGGAGCATATTCGATCCTTCTGAACCTGACATCAGACTTGAACTTTGACATGTGTGACCTTGTCACCTGTGACCCTGTCACATGTCATCCTGTCACCCCATGTCGTCTGAGGTGCTCAAGCACCGTGGAATTGCAGACACAGATGACGGTCCAACGTTTGGGGCTTGAAGCAGGGATGACAACAGCGGAGCTTTTTATGTGCAGAGTGGTGTCCACAGTTTACATAGTGGTTTACATAGGGCATTATAAGAAGCAATAAGGCAAACACAGATAAGAGATGAGGACAGATGAGGTTGCAACAGGAATGGACAGCAACAGTACTCGTACCCTGAAATCATGTGCATCTGTATACTTTGTGTACTCTGTGTACTGTACTTTGATGTATTTGGATGTATCTGGGCGGCTTCGGCCGGCTTCGGAATGCTTCTGGATTCGTTGCGGCTTCCATCACACCTGACACCAAGACTGCCAAGGCATGAGGAAGACGAGCGCGACATTCTTTTGCTCGGTGGCGAACTCAGGAGTGTCCCCTGTGCGGCGCGCTGCTCACTGCGTGACCCGCATTCTGTATTCTTGAACACATATTTCATAATATGAAAATATAAGCAGTTGTTCAATGCCTGCTCGCGCAGGCTCATGCATGTGCCCTATTGCAGTGCATGCCCAATTATACTTTGAAGAGATTTGAAAAAGCGGTTGCCTCCTTCACCCACTGCATAAGTCGTAGAAGGCGCATGAAGGTGCAGGACACTGAAGGTCCAAAACGCGCCAGATAGTTGCGCCAAAGGACCATGGCCCTACGACCTCGCAATGACTATCAATGACTTATATATCCCTTGCTGTTCCGGGGGAGTTCGCAAGAGCAGGTTGTAGCTGTTTGATCTACGCGATGTGCGCTCCTTTGTCTCGGTTTTTGCCATGGATTTGATGTTTTTGGAGTATCTTGCAACTAGTTCCCCTGGTTCCCTTAGTAAGTTTGCAGTCAGCACATGACACTTTGAGACACATGACAGCAAGTTGTTGTGAAAGCGCTGCCTACATTGTTGCGGAACCGTTGCGGATAGGTTGCTGATACGTTGTATTGCGTTGTTCAACATTGTTGGAATCAACGAGCAATTCGACTCCTGCGACATGTCCGATATGTCCGACATGTCCAAGGCTTCCATCGAATCGCCTCAATGATGGTGGCTGAGTTTGAGCAGCATGCGCCCAAATTGCTCAGGAAGTTGCAGGTGGGGCACCGTATGGGACCGTATGGCACCAATGGAGCTTAGAACGTTTGATTTGTCACTCGTTCCTACAATACTTCAGGGTATACTTTTGCATGAGCATCGGTTTCTGCATATTGTCTACAAAATGAGAAAAGTAAGTATCATACAGCACACACAGAATCGAAATAGATATGATGTGCATTGATGTGCTCAATGTGCTTACATTTTGCATTGCAGCATGACTTAGCATGACTATTGATTGGCGATCTGCCATGTGCTCCTTCAGGTCATTTAAGGTCTCTCCTCACCTCCATTGCTGTCTACCCTGACCTACCATCCTACCCTTCCCTGCTCTCCAGTTCAATGCTTCTCCTTCTGAAGCAGCCAATTGTTGGTCATGAGTCTATGCAACGCAAGAAGCTTTAGAATGACTTGGTAGAATATAGCAGAATGAGTTAATAAAGTTTAGTAGAGCGACTTTACTTTGCAGATCTTTGCATGGTTGTGACCAGTTTGCATTTATCTCGCCTTCGTCCACGCCAGGTGGTTGAATTCAACCAGGCTATCAAGGAGCAGACTCGGGTCGTGGTTGGGTCTGCGGCAAAGGTGAGAGAAATCAGCAAGGGACAACCAGCAATGGGCAGACTACAAGGAAGTTTTGGAAGTTGGCAGGATCTTTCCTTGTATTAACCTTCAGGAAAATCTGGGTCATCCTAGTGAAGACTGCGTTCCTTCAGCTAGTTGAACTAGCGTTTGCGTTTCAGCCGGGTGCCAAGCATCGCACAACCTTTGAAGGTCAGCAGGCACCGGAGTATGGGTGTGTCCACGTAGGCGGAAGTTGGAAAATCCTACTGGGTAAGCACGGACAGATGTGGACAGATTCATGACAGGATGTAGCAGTGAATGCTGGAGTCGCAATCAGTCTCTTCTGGCTATTCCCAAGCCAAGATGTCATCAAAGCGTCGCAATTTGTTCTGCAGCAATCTTCAGCACACATGATTTTGGGGGGTATAACTATAAGTGTTGAAAGCATTGTGAAACCTCCCGACTTGAGATTTTAACTTGGAGTCCAAAGTTCAGCAGAGCAGTAGGGCAAAGTCTGAATATTTCGAAAGTTGTTCCTGCTTCCTACACTTTTGGACATAACTTGAAATGTCAACCATGCTGTGCCTTGCAGGAGCCCTTGCTTCGGCGTGGTATCAAGTTTAGTTACGGTCTCTTGGCTGGGTAGCATTCAGTTTTGGATCAATCCTATACTTTTTGTTACTTTTTGTGATTCCTTGCAAGTGATCCGGGGCTTCCGAATTGAGGCTCTTTAACGGCCGACACATCCTGACACATTCAGACCCTTCATGACACGTATGTCATCCTGACACATCCTGAGATTCGGGCTGCCCAGGCGATTTCTCATCTGCTGACGTTCTCGAGCACTGTTTCCATGGGGAGCCAAAGGCATTTGAAACGTTCTGCCCACGCATGTTTGATCATTTTTCTTCCACGCACTTTTAGATCCGGTGCATCTAAGATAATGAAAAGACATGAAGACCATTGAAAAACATTTAAATTACCAAGCACTAGCAAAAAAGATGTCTATCCAAATGCCAGATTTCTGTGCCGTTGCCACAATTCAGACCATGTCTTCACTCAACTCAAAATCCAGTTTGCATCCCTACCTGCAAAATCTTTGCAGATCATCATCTCGACGACCCCAGACACAATGCTTCAAGGCAATTTGGCAAGCTTTGACAAAATCCATGAAGTCAAACTTGTTCTTTCAGCTTTGGGAGAATGAACATAATTGCAAATGCGATGCACAGGAAATGTGTCCGAAAGACTGAAGGTATGAGGACAACGACAAACCATTGACAAACCACTGCACGATCGGATTGGGTGTATGCTAGGCTACTCGGTGGATATCGGTCGGTCGTGGTTGACAGATCTGAGGCACTACCAACATGAGGATCTTGAAGGCTGCAACGGCTGCAATCGATGCCTTTTCCACGCCTTGATCGCAGAAACTTCTTCGGGCACTGGGGAAATTCTTTTGAAAATCCATGCAATGCATTGATTCAAAGCACTTTGAAAATCGAAACGAAAATCGTTTAAACTCTTTCAAATGCACTGTGAATTGAATGACATTGGATCACCTTGGCAGAGATTTGATGGTCTCGGTAGCAGGTGGCTATGGGCGTATGGCCAAAGGCACACGTCATTGTCACTGCAGACAATCCTCAACAGGCGCTAGTGCTTTCAATTTGCGGAAGCACAATGAATCAATATTGATCATGCTAGTCGCAGCCGTTAAACTTGCCCTATTTATAAAGAGGTAGTTGTTGAGACATCTGGGGTAGAGTAGGTGTAGAAAAGGTAGACCTGGATTTGTTTCTTCCATGAGGCAGCAGATCTCTACCAGTCGGATCCTTATGACAGGGGTACGGGCGGTATGGGCTTTCAAGTCCTTTTCAATCGCAAACTCATGCCCTGATAGAGCTTCACATGTACTCGAACGTCACCCCTACCTGCTAAATCCTGCTACTGGCTTGTACATGCTGACCGATGTTGGATGACGTTGCCGATCAATGCTTTTGGGTTTTTGGTTTTGTTCTGTTTGTGATGCTTCTACTGCACGTCTTGTGGAACACCAAGGGCGGGTGCCCACTACGTCCTGCGTTCTGCAAAGCTTTGCGCAGAACGGCTCTTTGAGCTCTTGAACAAATATGAAACTTGGCAGAAACTGCATCCAAAAAAAGTTTAGTTCAAGGTTTGGTACTGCCTATATATCCGATATATCCTATATAGTTGTTCTGGTTTTTGTTTGCAGTTCATGCCGCTCTGGTTGGGTGTTTCTTCGGCAGATCTCCCTGTGTCCTGATGACATTCAGAGGGAGGGGATTGTTGAATTGCGCACCGTTTGTTATTGAATTTAGGGATGTTGTTTTGCGTAAATCATGGATCAACCGAGTACTCATATATGTTACTGTACAAAGCCGTCTGAGATCATTCATTCAGATCATGACGAACCTATGGATGCCAGGAGACTGATGCAGGCATGTCGGACTTGCAACGACGCTTCGACAAGTTCAAGAAGAAGGAGATCGCCAGATCTCGCACATGAAGTCAGAAGTTCATGTAGTTCGAATTTGCTGGACTTGAGTTGGGCTCGTTGGCTTCTGGCTTGGAGAGATTTGGGAAGCCTTCCATGAAGGATACCTCTTTAAACTCGCTAAAGTGAAGCTGCTGAGAGGTGTAGTTTCCAGATGCCACTGGAGTAAGATCCATGCTAGCGAACACACTGAAATCAAAAATCTGAAGGATCTGAAGAAGAGTAGGTTTAGAGGATTTTAGAGATGTTGAAAGAATTCGAAATCGAAAAAAAGATAGGACAAAAGTACCACGAAGTCATTGGAAGTATTTGGACTTGCTGCGAACAAAGCCAGGAGAACGATCAATTGCGAAGGTTCATTGCCTTGAAAGTCTGAGACTCTTTGAGATGGGCACAACCCTGGAAATACAGATGGACCATGGTAGACTTGTACTCCATTGATATCAATTCAATTCTGAATCAAGCCTTGTCAGAGTATGTCAGGCTTCGTACCCAAGGAAATGTGCTCACGCCGTCATGTTTTGATAAGATTGAGAGAGATTGCAAACATTTGGAACTATATGATTTTGTCCATAGCGACTTCGCTTTGTATCGCAAAAATAAAGCCGTGCCTTCCCAGTCATGAAAGCAATAGAATGGAACCAAAGTCGAGCATTCAGATTTGTTCCTGACATTCGGCTTGAATGCTCAACTCAAACTGACTTTTTCAGCCTGTGAATCAGAGCTGCGTGGTCTGATCGGCTAAGTGATCTTTAGATATCTTTAGTATTTTCAACTCAGGCTTCTCAGGACTCTGAGGTTTTCTTTCAAGTTCGCTCATGCTTGCAGAAAGACAGACCTGCATGTGGGGATACCTTTGGATATCTCTTCATTTTTCGTTTACTAGTTTCAGACAAGAATCCCTGTGCATGAACGGATAGCTGAGGGGCAGGACTAGTCCAAAGGGTGCAACAGATGCAACTCACTGCGGAACTCATTGTGGAACTCCAAAACCGTACGGCGCGCAACGCAAAACCATGCGTTCAGACCGTTCACTAGTCCATTGCAATAGATTGCATTCCTGATGTGGTTCCATGGTCTCTCTCAATATTTATTTTGTCGTTCTTGTGTCCTTTCCAAAGGCACACAAATACACCAAAGCTTCTCAGTCTTCGGGAATCGTTCAGCCTTTCAAGTGATAGGATTGGCTCAGACTGCACTTTTACACGGACTATAAGGGATGTATTTGTAGTATGTCTAAATACACACACACATATATATATATATATGCATATACATTTATAATATTTTATAATCATTTATATATATATACATATATATATATATACACATTTATACATGTGTATATGTATATATATACATACATATGTTAGATTATGTATACTGACTTGTCGTATCCTAACTTGTCGTATGTTGCATAAGTGGAAGCCTGCCACCGTAAGCTTCTCCGTTAAACCAATTAAGCCAAGTTTCGTTGAGACGGGCCTCAAATGGTGTCAATTCTTGAGCTCCATAAGGCGAACCGATTTGAGCGATTTGATCGATTTGCTGCTCTTGTTCGATATCTTCCGATTTTGCATAGGTTCAATCATGATTCGATCACGATTCGATCATCAGTGTTTTGTTTTATGTTCCATTTCTGTTCAAAGCGTCTCGCCTGTGGAGCACTAGAGCGCATCCATCGTTTCTCGGAAAGAGAAGCGGGTTGAAAATGCAGTTGTCATTTTCCCACAAGGGAAAAACAATGCCTATCCTTCCAGTGGTTCTCATACCGTTTGTTTCACAATTTCCCACATCACCCAGCTTGAAGACCAGTTGAACTGACATTGTTTGTAGTCAATGATCACAAATGTTTGAACTCTTGTGAT
Organism: Symbiodinium sp. clade C Y103; assembly: GCA_003297045.1. NCBI lineage: Eukaryota > Dinophyceae > Suessiales > Symbiodiniaceae > Cladocopium > Cladocopium sp. clade C. Next base: position 38,152 of record BGPT01000574.1, on the reverse strand, counting down.
GGGCTTAGGCATGCGAATGCTTTAAAACAGACCCTATCAAGAATAAACAAATCGCACCTCTTTTGAATATGAGAACCACGCGTGCCTTCGAACAAAGTCAAGAGCACGTCGAGGTATGGTTTTTGATGGCATTCTCGCATTGATTGCTTTGAAAAAAGACATGACAAGGGAGATGACATAGCAAGTAACAAAGCTTGAAAAACTATTTTTAGAAAAATATAGTCAGAAAAGCCACAGCATTCGTATCTTGTTGACAGCAAACAAAGTGGCAACACTGCAAACACGGCTGCCATTTGTGTGTAGCCCAGTGCCGACATGTTCCGCATGTCCCACATTTCCCTTAGTGTTGGCTCATAGCGTGGAGACGCCATGGCTTGGAACCAAGACATCCCTGCAGAGAGGATGACAGGCATCCTGGCTCTGACTTTGACAGTCTAATGATCCGGCTGAGTTTTCCATAGTTTTTCTAATTTTGCAAACGTGGAAGACACAGTTGCGATTGGCCACTTCGGCTTTCTGCGCCTCACGATTCTTGAGGCAAAGTTGAGATGAAGGACTTCACCAAGAATTTGTCTCAGGCAAACTTGGCTTTCAACGAAAGCTGTTTGCAGACAAAAGGCAAACTGGCAACGTGAGAGACACTTGCTTAAATCATAAAGCTATTCATAGCCTCTAATATCTCAGACCTGGCGATCACAAGAGCGAATCATGAAAACCCAGGCCAAAAGAACACAGCCTCGGACATTGGATTGTTAAGAGAGTAAGGACAAGGTATGAATAAAGTATGGATAATGTATGGACAAGTTGTCTCGCTCAAGTGGTGTTTCCCTTGGACACTGCTTCGTTTCTTTGTTCGTCGCTCAGGTGAAGGCAAGTTGCGCCAGCCTCTTGGAGCAGATTGCCGCTTTGCAAGCAGCTCATGAAGAGGTGCGCAGAAGATGTGCAAGTCCCTTTGACAGAAGCTTGAAACATGTTGAAATATGGAAAGACAAATGTCACATTTCGTGACCGCGTGCTTCGACCTCCATCGGCCCAAGACTATTTCGGCAAACTAAAGCTGATCCCTTGCCGCAACTGTCCCTTGGGAGGCAATGGCTGGAGTTTCTGTATCTGAGGACATGGCATGACATGGCTTGAGATGGCATGAAGGCATACTGGAAATACTGAATCTTTGGGCCTATTGATGCCTGTTCCAAAGAGATGTTGTACGACTTTGAATATCACAAGTGTTACCATGTTTTACCTGCTTTTATGTTTGAAAATATACACTCTACTCTACCTGTTTCACAGCAGCTCTGTTTCACCTGTGGATGGATTTCTGCAGGATGTCAAAGGGAAGCCACCGGAACTCACACGCCACCGGCTCAAAGATTCAGCTTGGCAAACAGTTCAGTTCCTTCTGTTCTACCTGGATCCTGTTCAGTTCCTTCTGCCGTGATTTCGGATCTGCAGTTCCCGCAGGGGATGGAGCTGCCAACTCCTCAGCCAACTTCGACAAGATGTCGTCAGTTTACGCGTCAGTTTACGCGTCAGTTTATGCGTCAGTTGGGTGTACTCTGTTCATCTCTGTTCGATGCGTGGCTTCAAAAGTTGTTGTGAAAGGTGTCAGAGGTTCTCCTTAGAAATATGCTGGCTGGATTTGTTCTGAAGGCTGGTAGTAGGACTAAAAAAAGGATGACAAAGAATACAGTACAGACAGGAAAATAGCACATTTCAAGGCGCTTCTACTTTCTGTTTGCCTTGCCCCACGGTTCAGACCTGCTACTGTTTTGTTGGAATGCTGTTGTCCTGATGTGCCACAAAGGTGCTGAAAGTTTGAATTTATAGCGCAAGCTGAGTTGTTTTTAAAGTCCCGCCGAACTACCTTCAAGTTGCTAATGTTCTACACCTGTCTAGGTGAACCTGATCTAATTTAAGCAAACTTTTTTAAGTCTAAGGCGTGGTGATTGTGTTTCCATACTGGCCTACAACTAGATAGGTTTAGCAAAATGCGCATCGCAAGTGAAGGCAATCAGGAAAGATCATTAGGGTAATCTACGGGACTGATTGGACAGGAAAGCCAGAGGAGGTGGCACGGATGCCTGACAGTGCATGCGCATAAGTAGATGGTCTCCAACCCCCAGCCATCGTGTCAAAGCAGTCCGTAATCAGACACAATCAGACTGAACAGGAGACTTCTGAGAGACCTTTGTCCCTCACTACTATGGATCTTTTGAGAAAAGAGACGCTTGTCATGCAGGTACATCAATGGGACGGAAAAAGCTGGGGGTTCACCAGACATGTGCGATTTTGGGTGTAAGGGCGGCTGGGCATGAAGTTGCAGGTTTGACATTTGCTCGGTGATTCCTCGGTGATCTCATGCTAAAAGATCAGTATTCCACAGCATCGCAAAGACTAACAATAGAAGCCGTGCTCATCGTAAGGAAAGGATCAGGACATGATGGAAATTGAATGCGTGGCTGCACATCCAAGGCCAGAAAAAAAGGCCAAGCGCGCTCACAAACTTGGTGTTTTGGAGAAGGTGGTGCGTTGGTTTCGCCGTGGGGCGTCAAGTCAGGCTGGGCCGAAAAGTGATGGACAGGTTGTTCATTGTGTTCACGGTTGTTCAGCTGTTCATATGAAAGGCATGAAAGGTTTGAAAGGAAGACCGTTTCGGTTTGGAGTAAAGACCAGAACAAGAGGCTTCCAAAATAAAAGGTTCACTTACGCTGCTCCTTTTCAAAGTTTTCTTTGCGTTGCCCAATATTGTTTGGCGCATGTTTCCGGAGGCAAAGGAAAAGGATCCAAAGGAAATGGGAGTCAAAAGTTGCGAGCTCCCTGTCAAGGACAGATTCTTGGTGGTTTTTGATCGGTTTTGAGCTTCGATGCAGACATTGCTGTGGTTCTCATGGCTGCATTGAAGTCCACTGTTTGGCTCTATGGTATTTACAATATATTTATATACATGCATGCATCCATCCATCCATCCAGACAGATAGACAGACACACACACAGACACACACACACACAGACACACACAGACACACACAGACACACAGACACACACAGACACACACACACACAGAGACACACAGACACACAGACAGACACAGACACAAACACAGACACAGACACAAACAAAGACACAGACAGAGACAGAGACACACAGACAGACACACACAGACAGACAGACACACACAGACAGACAGACACAGACAGACAGACACAGACACAGACACAGACACAGACACAGACACAGACACAAACACAGACACAGACACAGACAGACAGAGAGAGACAGACATACGTGCATGATCATGCATGCATACATGCATACATATATTCGTAGGTTCATTCCTTCTGTAATCACGAAAGCTAGCGGTAGCTAGCTTGAGTCTACTGTTGCTTCAGCAAGGGGAGGAGCAGGCCTGAGTCCGACACAGTGATTTTTCACACGAACCCCCCCCCTCTAGGCTCCCCGGCCAGATTGGAGCGGTGTTGGAAGCAAATAGTCACGGGTTCGAATCCCGCCCGGGGCGTTCTGAGGTCCTGCTGGATATCACTTTCAGAATCACAGTTTGCTGATGGCTTCTGGTCGAGACATGTTCAACTTTGACTTCAAATTTGAGCCGCACGCAAAAACATACTGTTTCTTGGAGCCCAAAGATGAAGATTTTTAGTTTAATCAAAAAGCTCTTTGAAGGCCTTCTCTAAAGATCCCATGCGGAGGCATACGTGTATGTTCTGCATTGGTTACTGCATTTATTTTACATGAATACCGACGTTAACAAACATATGTGTGCATTTCTCTTTAGCTGTTCAACATGTCGCCTTACACATGGACACGTTTTTGCTTACCATTTGCGCTTGCATTTTTCCACATGTGTGTTTGCATTTCTTAACATATGTCACATCATATGTCTTTGCATTTACTCCTACTTGCTCGACCTTGTGTGCTTACACATACGTGTACGTGTTCGACAGATATGCTTATATTGGACCGCCACTATGCGCAACACCTATATATAATTTGCGCCACAACAAACGCAAACACATGCCTTAAGAAATAAATGCATCAACAGATGCAAATAAATGCAACAACAAATGCATAAGATCTTATTTTATGATCATGTCATTACACAAAGCAAAATGTTATTTTCACAAAATAGTATTTTTATACATTTGTTGTTGCAGTTGTTGCATGTAATTACACATATACTTCCATATATTTGCATACATTACATATATGCTTACATCTGTTCCAGCATGTACGGTTTGTGTCGTACATACGCAAACATATATACAGAACAAATCTAAACAAATGCCACAACAATTGCAGCCACATGCCACAACAAATGCAATTATAATTATATGATTAAATGGCACAACAAATGTAATTAAATGCCACAACAAATGCAAACAATGGCCACATAACAAAAGATTACCATTTTGGGTGGGCCCCAAAGTTGAAGATTAGATATGTTCCTCGCAAATCTTATCAGAAGTATTCAAATTTGAGCCCCGCACAAAATGTAATTTTTGGTGGGGCCTAAGCTTGACGATTAGATACGATTTTTGGAATCTCGCCAACACTGGTCAAATTTGAGCCCCCATAAAAAACTATATTTTTTAGGGGGGCCCAAAGCCCAAAGTTGAAGAGTAAATATGATTAAATATGGTCTTTGCATATCTTGGCCAACTGTGAGCCCCACAAGAATTGTACTTGTACTTGTTGGTGGGCCCAAAGTTGAAGATTATATAAATATGTTTTTTGCAAATCTTGGCAAAAGTATTCCACTTTCAGCCCCACAAAAAGACTGCTGTTCCGCGTGCGAAACCCCAGGACAACAGTAATTTCTACAATCCCACTATTGCCATTGTCCGCATATAGTTGCTCTAGACATCTCTAGGCTCAAGACACTCTGTCTTCAGCATGTCCAAATCCCATGATGTTTCGTTCACCACCCCCTGGGCCTCAAGTTTTGTTTTTTGGGATTGAAGAATGCGTTGGAGATTATGGAAGGCCGTCCAACAGTTCCCCAAGGAGGGAGCAATGAGCAAAGCCTTACAGCCTTACAGTACCCTGATCCCTGATCGGCCAAGAGTTTGCAGCAATCAATTGGTCAATGTGGTTCAAAGTTTTCGACTGTAGTGCTTCATGGTCATTCTTGCGAGTGAGTCGTTCATGAAGCGAGTGCTTTATATGGTCTGTCTGTTCCATGAAAGTTCGGTCAGGACGAGTGCGAGCCTGGTAGCGCAAGCGTTCAGGACAGCCTGCCTTCTGTGTCAACCTGGCCTAGCCTTGGCTCTTCAAATGATTGAACCGATCTACGATATCACTCGATATCTAACATCTTGGATGGGTTAGGACCTCACCTGTACACGCGAGAATCAACTCGTCTGTCCACGCGGGTCTTCTACTCGTCCTTGCACGCGAAGTTTTTCCAGTTTACACCTGAATCTACGCTACTTTCCTCCGACTTTTTCTATTCTAACATACTAGCTTCTACGCAAGTTGCTTGTCCAGGAGATGGTCTTGAGTTGATCAACCTTGATAAGATCGTGAAGGCAAAAGAGTAGGTTTCAAGACGTGAAATGTGATCAGCATGCTGTGTGCAGTGCCTGTCCCTGCACATTGAATGATCAGTGTGCAGTGCCTGTGTGTGCAAGTGAACATGAACGTTGACGATCTGGGTGCAGCGCCTTTGTGCGCAAGTGAACGTGGACGTTATTGGCGAAACCCTGTGTGCGCAGATGAGTCAAGTCTGCGTGTGCAAGTGAGTCACTGACCTCTTGGAAGCCTCCATGTAGCAAAATGACGCTAAATGACCGGACAGTAAGGTAAAGTGCGAAGGCAGGATTCAACACGGTTCACTCCTGAAAGTGAACTTGGCTCAGCTTGGTGAGATACCAGGACCATCGATCAATCGGCGTAAGCGTCTCAGAATGCCTCAGAGGCGGTCACGCCTTGAGCCAAAGGCTGGATATCAATCCAATCCCAGGTCCTTTCGGCATGTCCAAAGTCTCGTCACAATTTGCCATTTGTGTTTCAAAACGATCTAAGGATACAAGATCAAAACGATGCGATAAGATCTTTTAGCTCTCAAAGTTGTTTCTGATCGTTTCCAGTTTCCGAGGCCTCAGATGCAAAGGTTTCAGGGAAGTCCTGTACCAAGGCTTTGCTCTTGGGGCCATTCAGGAAGGTTCAGGAAGGTTCAGAGATGTTGAATTACATGGAGATTCTGTCATTCAGAGCTCCTTTTCAATGCGTGATTCTTGCGGAAGATTTCATTACTAGTCAATGGCTGAAAAAGGTTCGAAATACAACAAAATACAAGCCTTTGGGAATGTCACAGCATTGCCAAGATGCGAGATACCAGACTCTCTCTTGTGCCTGTTGCCTCCGGTTGACGTTTTATCAAGTTCCGGAAAACATAAGATGTGTTTTGTTCATTCAAAAAGTTCCCACGTGTCTTCAAGTACACATGTTTAATCTTAATTACAGTTCAACATTCTTGGTGCTTCAGGCTGCTTCCCGTTTGTGCCGGGTTCTTTCAGCTCTTTGTTTCAGGTGTTTATGCCATTGTTCTGCTGCGCGAAGAACCGTCTTAACCACCCATCCTTTTTGCATTGTCTCCCATTCGCTCTCCATCGCTTTGGATACGCGGCATTGGTGATAGGAATGCTGCGCGCAGAGCCGGGCAATGGCTCAACGCCTTGTGGCGAGTTTTCTTTTTAAGGCTGGTGCAGCTCGGGGAAGTCAGAGAAACAATGCAGAAAGTTCAAATGGGTGAAGTATTTGCTACTAATGTCTTCTGATGATGGAAGTACCATGTTGGGGCCCAAAGGTGCCAAAAGACACATGGCACACCAAATATCCGGCATATAGACTTGCTGTTATTGATGCAATTTCAGGAAAAGTCAAGTGCAGAAAGCTCATTTGACTTTTTTTGCACTTGTTTTGATCGCTTCGACAGGCCGTTGTGATGATGGTCATCCTTGCCAATGCAATTTGGTTGGCGTTTCAAACAGACTGGCGATTGAGGCAGGGGGCAAGTCACTGCGATGTCTTTGAACGCCAAGGTCTTTCAGGGAACGGATTGGGTGCAGCTATCGAGACAAAAGCGCAGATTCAAAGTCAAAGTCATCGCAAGATCTAGCGGCTTTATGCGGTGTCAACACATTAATTTATGGCTTCTCATTTTGACGAAGACTGCTCCGGACCAGGAATGCCTATGCTCCATTGGTGGGCGGGGTGAAGGAGATCGAGGATCAGAACGTGGATTTGGCTTTTGCCATTTGGTTTCTGAGCGATGAAGTTAATGGTTGCAAGCCTGTGGCAAGCCTTCCAATCCAAGATGTCAGGGAAGTCCAAAAAGTTGAAATTCGTACCGTTCACATCTAGCGTGCATGATTCCAGAACCTTTTCACTGCTTGATGGTTCCAGGCTGGCATAAGTTCTAGGTCATGATACTCTTGGATCTAGATTGGGGGCCAAATGCGTTGCATAGTAACTTCCAGGTGTAGACAGATTAAGATATCAGTCGGCGGTTTCTGTCAGTCGTGTTCAGATCAAAGTCGCCGTAGCTGTTTGAGTTGGAGCTGATTGATTGCAGCCAAAAGATGCCAAAAGATGCCAAGGGATATCGCGACACTACGCCTTACATTCGCCTTACAAACCGAGAGCTCCTAACGTTTCTTTTGCCAAAACTTGGTCGTTGGCAGCGCTGGCAACGGCAGGTTCCTGATTGAAGTGGCTCTGCGGCTCTTTGCCGAAGGTAAAGACTTTTTTTGGGGCCCAAATCAGGCAGCGGGCTGTGAGCAGAGGGGCGTATGCCGAGTATGTCATAGAGTTTGTGTAAATCCGACGTTTGACATGTTTGTTTCACGTTGCTTCGCTTCCAAGTTCACTTTGAAGGGCGGCAGTGAAGCAAAGAATTTGCCAAATCAATTTCACCACTCACTCAGATTGACCCTGTTGTGCGCCTGTGGCAGGTTTGGAATATATTTGATTCCCTCATCATCCTGGAGGCTGGACATTCAGGAACGAAGAAAAGAGTGTAGACTGTCAGGGATGTGTTCTTTTTACGTCTCTCTGTATCTCATTGTACGTTTTGTGATGTCTTATGTTTGGATTTGCACTGCCTTGATTGCATCTACCAGCTGTGACATTTGTCCCATGATCCATTGGGGTTTAGTTGCCTGTCTTGGGCTTCCTTGCCAATCAGTTCAGATGACTCAGTAAATGCCGATGTTTGTGCTTGTGGAGCATCCACACGCAGAAGGACAAGACGAGACAAAGGGCATCCTTTCAATTGAAAAAAGCCCAGAGGGCATCATTTCCTTAGGAAAGCAAAATGCTTTCTCCGATTCGTTCAGTATGCCCTTTAATGCAGGGCGCAGATAGGCCCATTGATTGAAAGGCGCTGAACTTTTTATCCTCGAAGAAGGGTCCTTCAAATAGCTTCAAATCATGGCAAAGTCTCGTTGGTTTGCAGTGAAGGTTGAGGGATGGAAACCCAGTTGGGCGCCATCCCCTCTACATGCGCTGGGCGCGCGTTGTGTTGAGGCTTGGGTGACAGTTTTCTATGATTTCATTCAACTTACGTGTCTTGGTTTCGCAAACGAAGCAGCTGGGTTTGGCAAGCCAATATTCATGGGAAAAATGCTTCGCGATCAGAACTAGTTGTTTTTGCATTCCTCAACGATCCCCTTGCATTCAAAAACTCTTTGATCAAATTTTGCTGATGTTGTAAACTTCGGGTTGTCTTGTCACTTTGCTCCTGTTGTTCAACTAAGAACCTCAAAGAAACATTCCGAGAATTCCAAAAAACTTCCCATATTTGATTTATCCAAATTGAGATTTTCCTTCCATGAGACCCGGTTGCAAGAGTATCCTACTTGTATGACTCCGGGACCTCTGTATCCTCCCCCACTGCCGGCGCCCCACGTAGTGTAAAGGAAGTGTCTCTATTTTCGAACCGGTTGCCAATGCAAGATTTGAGACAATCTGGGGCGTTTTGCCTGACAGCCGTCGCAAAATATTGAGCCTAAGAACGTATGCAGTTTAAATGTGTTTAAATTGGTTTAATCCCCATTACTTTCTAAAGCAAGAATTACCTCCCACAGATACCCTTTCATTGTCAACAAATTGGGCTTCAAACATGAAAGAGCTTTCAACAGCAATCGAACACGAAAATTAGGCGTCACCATGTGAGGAAAACTGTCTTTCAAGGTTTTCGAGTGTACAATGGACATGCTTGAATGGAGCATAATGGAGCCAAACAGCTTTGAATTGGAATTTTGATGAATTTCGGTTGGTGCTACATTGTTTCGGCTCTTGGTGCTGAGATGCGCTGAGGCAGCTGCGCGTCTTGGGCCGGCATCCAAGTTTCTGGAGTGCCAACTGCAGAAAAGAAAACATCATTTGCCTTGAAAAAGAAAGGAAATAGAGTATCAAAAGGAGTGCTGTGACATGTTATGACCATAGGGTCTGAAAACTTGAGATGAAAGGTCAGAAGCTTTGTTCAATGAAGCAAAAGAAGTTTTAGAATATTTTTTCACTTGCCGTCGAAGCGTTCCAGCTACGAACGGTCTATCCTGCGCGTGATGCACACTCAGGCGTATTGCGTTTGGCGCGAATCGCTGGGCGTATTGCTATTGCCTGAGAGCAACAGGAAACACTCAAGAGAACTTCAGTCTAGAAACAAGGAAGCAGAGATGCCAGTGCATCTATTCATGCAAATCAAAATAACCATACACTGCAATAATTGCTTTGTCGCAAGATTGGATGCAGAAGCTGACAGAGTCTTGAGCTTCACCTGGCACCTCCACTTGGAGTCTTTATGGAGCCTTTATGCCTTAAGCAGACTGGACTTTTCTGTACGTGTTCAAAGTCCTGCAGATCATGTTGGATCATGTTGGATCAGCTATAGTCACAATTGGCTATTGGTTCTTGGTCTTATTGGTTCTTATTGGTTCTTATTGGTTCTTATTGGTTCTTTACGTTCTTTCTTTATGTTCTTATTTTGTTCGGTCCTCCCTTTGGGTCCCATCCGGTATTGGCACCCAGGTGAGGATGATGAAAACCCCGAAGGTGCATTGGGTATTTCGGGATTCTGTCGATCTATTCACAGACATCCTCAGGGGCAGCTGTGCCAACTACACTGCCCTGGAACTATGGCACAGGATCAAGCCATATCAAGCCCAGGTCGCTTGAAACATCCTCAAACTCAAGTGAGCTGGGCATCACTCTATGCCTCGTGTTTTGGTGATCGGATGGTGTCCTTCTTATGTTTGTATCGTTTTGCCAAGACTTAGTCACCTGCTCTAAACCAAACCTACAACTTGTATGTGTCAAACGACCTTTTGCCGCACATTGCTATACAATATCGAAACACGCGTCATCAAGCCTCATCATGCCTTCTGGCCATTTCAGGCCCTCCGAAGTGCAAGAACCATGCCCCTTTGCTGCACAATGGTAAGAGCTCCTGTACTGCAGGCATTACATGCCATTACAAGCAGTAGGAAGTTGTAGGAGATCTTGCCTTTGTCAGAATCGCCATGCGTTATAGAAAGTTCTACTCATTGCACATGGATTTGCACTGTGGAGATGTCAAGCCAGTCCAAAGAAAGATACTGCGCCACAACAGCCGCTGATTTGCACATGTTTTTCTAGAGGCATGTGTAGCGTGTGTCTTGTGGAAAGCAAGCAAGACAGAAGTCAGGATGATTGCTGTTCTCAACTCCTTCGCTGACCTCTTCTGGTCCATCCTTGTCGTCAAGATCTAAGTGTGCATTTTAGGGCGCAAATTCTCAGTACTTGTGATTTGCATCGAAAACCATCAAACTTCGGCCCAGAAGCTTTGAAGCTCTCTGCATACAACCATGATCACCCATGTTTGCGTCTACGAATATGTTTGCACACCGAGATCGCGTTGATCCTCTTTGTTTACGGCGTGTTTTTGTCTGAAGGAGCTGTGCCTGGTCTGAAGGATGGTGACGTAGACATCCAGAAGTTTGACTTTCGCAGGCCCAAACAACTTGCTGCTGGAAAGGCCTTGTCCAGCAACGGCAAGGTTTGAGGGTTCAGTGTCTTAGAAGCCCTGCAGTGAAACAAGCGTTTAAATGTTGACAAAGCTCAGGATCGGTGCAAAATGTTTGTGCAACTGTTGGATGGCTGACTTGATCCGACTTGTAATTTGTGAATTACGCGTGAAGCCTGCCCTTGCTTTGGTCGTCTTCTTCAAGGTCGAATACTTCGGGTCCTTGGGGCCACCAGGGAACTTGACAAGCGGCTTGGCGACCCGCAGATGTCTTTCTTAGAGAATTTCCCGCGGCCATGTTGACTTGCTTTTTGCCCCATGTCCACAAGTACTGCTGTCTGCTATACTGCCTCTTTTCTTTTGGGGGGTCCGGAAGTGTTTGGCGAGTTCCCACCCAAGTGCGTTCCACTGTTTTTTTGAGCCAGCATCATTACCTTTCAAACATAGCTCATCCTAGGCGCACAGCAAGCTGATGCGGATAAAGCCACTTGGCTTTTCAATAGAAGATTAAGCAGTTGAGACACTGAGACGCCAAGTGATACAGTCATTGCCGGTCCTGCACTTTGATGTGCTTTGCCTTAAGTCACACCGATTGTCCAAGGTCAAAGACTACTTTGGCTCAATGCACATGATCATGATTTCACTTTGGGCGGCCGTGAGCGGTGGAAACGACCCTTGAATCAGCCCTAGCGTTTTTCAGTGGGACGAAAGAGGCCTACAATCTGCACAGTGAAACCTGAAGAGCATGATGCTGCAGATTTCCCAAACAATTGTACGATCCAACGCCCATGTATCCTTAGCGAATCATTCTGGGCAATGCCAAAGGTATTTATTTCTTCTCTCTAGTTGCCGGAGTCAGAGCTCCACCCAAATCCAGAAGAGACAAGAGATTCGTTTACGTGTAGGCTCAGTTCCTTTCCTTGCGTGAGCAGGAACGGAAGAAGTCGAAAGGTTTAAGTCTCACCCGCCTCCAGTCGCTCCGCTTTCAGATTCAGGATTGGATGAATTACGGCGAAACTCTTCAAGTGATGGCGCCTCGCTGTCGCAAAGTCTGCAAACGGGACCCTGTAAACTCGGCGCAGTTTGTATTGGTCTATGCTCTCAGAAGCGTACTTCCAAACATGTAGAGTAAAGGATTCATGACTTCCTCATTTTGCAATGGCAAAATCCAAGAAATCAGTGTATTTCCGGCGGTCGCCAACCCAAGAGCAGCATCGTCCTTATGAAGCAAGAAGAAACGAAATTGCGCCCTCAGGAGCGACGCTTCAATATGAGCAGTGTTCAAAACACTGGGCCGTCCCTGTACACTGGTTGATAGGGGTTCCTTGAATGGATCTTGATTATCCCCAACATATTGATTAGTAAAATCCTCCATAATCATCAGCCAACCGGGGTTTGGAACAGTGCTTACATGAGGAAAGCCACAATTTCTCTTGTGTTGTTTGGGGGCACAAGGTTCCCATACACTATTTGAAGATTTCAAAAGCCCATACACCTGAAGTGTCAGTGCGATTTATTTATTTCCACAGATTTCCACATTGGCTCTTTTGTGGAAGTTTCTGACGCAGAACCAAGGACACCACCTGGGCCTATTTTGCCACCTTTGTGTTTTACATTGCTTTCTGTGCCATCGGCCTCTTCAACGTCGTTACGGGACACCGAGCAGCATTTGAGCCAGTCCAAAGAAAAGAGTATTCTTTATATATATCCCTTGACCCTTGTATCTGAAATTTTACTTCTACTAATCAACCAACAGCTTAGAACTTTGAGGTGAATGCTTATTTGAACTTTGAACTGCCTCTGAAGGAGTGTTTGACGCGTATATAGATCTTCATTGTGTAGGTTATATGTGGTCACCCTTCGCGGCCTATTCTCAAGCAGTAGTGAGTATGTGGCTGTCTTCGAATTTTGGCCTTATCGGTTTTTTTGCTGAAGCTCTTAGCTGTGTGAAGACATGTCTTTGCAACCCTTACTCTCGAGTTTCGGATCAACACTGTGCAACTTGGTTAGCAGCGCGAGTATTTCATGATAGCCAACAAGGGCAAAGATGAACCACACACACCTGACAACGCATTTGTTCATTTTGTTCACATGTATAGACATGTTGACATGTCCTGCATAACTAGACGTAGCATGACAGAGTAGCTTTGTCTCCTCAGATGGTTTTGAGCAGCAGGTTATAGTCTAAGGCGTCTTTGTGGACAGTGCTGTGGAGGCTGCTCAGAATTTGAAGAGTGAAGCTGAAACCATACAGCCGCTAAGCAGCATTATAAATGCTAAAACCATGATGAAGCATTTTTGTTTCAGTGCCAGTTGAAAGAACCTCAAGCAAAAATCCATCGCATGCTTGCAGGCAGAAAATGGCGATTAGACTGTGTTCGCTGTGTTTGCGGTAGTTTTTTGGCATGCCTGTGCTGATGCCGGTGCTAAGGAGCTATCATGAAGACTTGGAAAATGAAATCGAAGAATTCAAGTGTCATGGCAAGAATTCATGATTTTTTCATTATGAAGTTCTGCAGTCATCATGTCAAACTCGCATGTGTGGCATTCAGAGCACGTTTGAATTTACCCGAAGGCCTCTGGCCTTGAGAATATACCTTGGATAGATTTGAAGCCTCACCGCCTCGGCCGCATTTTCCAGGTCAGTCTTGAAGATGACAGATATCGACCGAGACGGCAAAGTTTCTTACAACGAGCTGCTTAGACAGAATTTAATGTTAATATCCTATACAGTTCGTTGCACGCAGTCAAAAACAAATTTGGCCAGCCCTAGGTTGGCCGAGACTGTGCAAAAAGAGGAAAATGTTGTAACTTGCCAGCATTTGAATTTCTTAACTTGTCTGGACTGTTGATTACCTCTTGACAGTCTTGGGGGGGTCTCAAATTCAGTATTCTGCGGAGCTTCGTTCAGGCTCTGATTCCAAACTCCTTGTTGGGGCGCGATTTCAAGGGCCCGCTTGGCGGCATACCCCCATCAGACTGCTTGTGCTGTAGTTGTAGTATCAGGAAGAGAAGGTTTCCAGCTGACAGATTTCAAGCGTTGAACTTCATGCTGCAGATGTCTTTTCCTTTGCATCCTGCATAAGGTGTTGTATCATTTTACACTAGAGGTGTTTCTGCGTGCTACACTGTTTCTAGCTTTGCATTGCTTTCAAATGACATCACGAGCTGTGGGTTTTTTTGAAACATGAGAAATAGAGAGACGCCGAGGGACTCAGTGTGGTCGGTCTCCCGTCAAGTTGGCTACCTTAGTTTGTCCTCGTTTGGTGCACAAGAATACGGTTATTGTGCAAAGGAAAGACTTAGGAAGATGCAGACATGCAGACTGTCTAAGCTTTCATGGGTTAGTGGTAGCTATATAAACATAGGCACTGCAGGTCGCCTCAGACATGGGACGTAGTTCACGGGGGCCCTGCGTTAGACTTCAAGCATTCTTCTTCGGCAAATTCGACGGGTTGCGCTAGATCTTGGGAATGCGGTAAGGCTTAGGGTCATGGTGGAAGAGTGGGCTTCAAAGTGCAGTCTGTGGTTCCCTGATCTGTTCTTGTTCTCCTGGGTATGTTGTCAGCCTTCTTGGGGGGTCACGAATGAGCAAATCAGACCCTGGAACAATTTCAGATCGCCAACTGACAATTCCCCTACATCTGCCATCTTTTGTCTGCAGTTTGAAATTTACACCGCACCCCTTTCAGGCTTTCTTCCCTCAAACAATGCAGTTGCAATTTGAGGCTTAGGAAAGAAATGATGAAGACACGGTGGGCCATCAAAAGCGCCGCAATGCGCCAAAGCCGCCGATATGCCATCAATCCGCAAAGGGCCACGGCCCCTAAGCAGCAAGCCACTGCTTGGTGCTCCCCATGGTATGCTTAGCGATACTTCCTTGGCCCAGACGTCCAACAGCAGAGCGTCCAACGATGCCAAAGAATCCATAGGCAGATGTTGAAAGAGCCGAGCTCACCTGCTTCATCTTGCGCAAGCGCCGGCGCGTTTTGCGGCGGCCATTTACAAGCGATCTTCATTCACCGCAGAGGCTGAGGTTATGTCTTAATTACCAGCCTGCAGCTGGCTTTAGCGTGTTTTTTAGCCTGCTTGCAGCATACTTCTTAGTTTTGCCAATTTGTATGTTTGTTTTCGTTGGTTAATTGCAAGTTGGTTCACGCCATTCCCATGTTTACTGTGTTGACATTAATTTTTGGCATATATGATCTGCGGATAAGTTTTCTTCATGGCTTACATTGATTAAGGATTTGTTGGATTGAAATCTTCCATTGTTGAGCACAAGCGAAGATTCGCAACAAGGGGGCCCGGAGGTATTTTTGATGGTAAGGTTGCAAACAAGGAGTAAAGGAGGTGCCAAGATGTCTCAAACTGACCGGGACCTAAGATTTTTCAGTGCCTAGTGGAATTGACATAGTTCTATGAGCGCATGAGGGTCTTCCTGGCATTGTTGAGCCCAAGACAATGTGCAAAACCGTGCGGAGGGTTTGTTTTGATGGTCTTGGGTGTTAGTAAGGTCGCGAAATGGCGCGAATTGGGCCCCAAGTAGCTACAAATCAACTAGGACGTAAGAATACGTACGATTTCGTTGGGAACTAGCTACAATCCATGATTGTTTTATTGCGCGCATGTTTTTCACATATAATCAAATTTGACGATGCAATTAGCATTGCAGCTTCTCCTTTGCTTCTTGGACCCTTGCATTTTGCTTCGCCTGCAAGCCCAAGTTCTTTTGAGATGTTTCTTTTTGAGGGCGGCATTCTGCGCTGCAACGAGGCATTCTGGAGCGAGCTTCGCCTGAACCCACAGGAGGCAGATGGGAAGCTGGCTCGGTCTACGAAGTTGTTCTGCAAGCTGCACGTGAATATGGACACACAGTATTCGACATGTTTCAGCAAGATGGACAAGCACGGGTCCATTCACAAGGTGTGCAGTTCATGAGATGATGGTTGATGAAAGGGGAGATGGCAGCCCCCCTTGTCTAAGTTTGTGAATCAAAACGCGTTGTTGACAGCAGAAAATGATGAGATTGCAAGATACTGCAACTACTCTGGAAAGACTCTCTGCCAAGGCGATCCTTATTCTGAAAATGTTGGATCGTTTGGACGGCCACAAGAACAACCGGGTGGACTTAGCTCATTTTGTGAGCTGTGCCAGGAGATTGCGAGCTGCAAGACACTGCTACCCCAACATTGTTTAACCGGGAACGCTTCAGTAGCACTCCATGCATGTCGACATGCTTGAACATAGATGTTCTAGCCGTTCTTGAAGGCGCTTTTGACATTTTGAAGATGCTTTGCTTCACAGTTTGGCATTTCTGGCAGGAAGTTGAAAGGATATGCCACAAAGGTTGAGATGATGACCTTGATGTATGATCAAGCGAGGCCATCATGATCCATCAATGCATCACCGGTCTTGCATGCTGAGTGTCTCGGCCTCCCTTTTCAAGGATACTCTACAAATGAAAATTCTTGCAAAGCTCATGTCAGCATCATGCTGCCTGTCTAGAACAAGGCCCCTATTTTACCAGCGCCTATTCTTGCTCCTCTTTTGGTTGCGCCTAATTGCATGATTTGTATTGCATGTGTATGCATGTATGTGACATAGCGACAATTCCCTGGAAAGGCATGGGATCACATTTATAATGCGCAAAGGCACGTTCTATTTTCTTTCGGGTTGGTTTTTTCGGTTTGTTCCCTTGTCCCCTGATCCGCTGAGTCGTGCCGGGATTTGTTGCTGACATGTTCTGCTTTTCGGTGCTGAAACAACTTTGCCTTGCTTAGCTTTGCAGTGTATTGGCTATGCTCGCTGCCTTCCCTTGCAACATCTCCTTCGCACTGTGACAAAATGAAAAGCTGGAGACTTCATGTTTACTTCGCCGATACGCCGATACCCTGATCTGGTGCAGTCTCCATCGAACTCGCTCACCGCCGCCGTCTGGTAGGCTGGTGGACACGATCCGCTCTGAGTTCCAAGAACTGAAAGCTCTCATTGCTCGTTGATACGAGCATGCCTTGAGAACTGGCCATGATGAAAAAAATGAAAATGAATGATCGATATGATGCGGGTTGAATAGATGCTTGGGGGGAAGTTTTGCTTGGACTATTTTTTGATTTATCTTATTGATTTCCATGCAGCATTGTCATTTGAACATCTGATGGCGGCATCCAACAGCAAACATATTGATAGAGGAGGATTTTTGAAGACGAAAAAATATCTGTTGGCGCCTAAACATATACAATAGAAATGGTTCTTTTAAAATCATATAAATATATATATAATATATGTGTAATATATAATAATATATGAATTATGATGTGCGTGCCGTTAAAATTTTAAAATCTTTGTTTTTCGAAATTTAAAATTAATTTGAATATAAAATTTATATATTAGATATTGATTGAAATATATATATATATTTAATTATATTTTAAAAAATCTTATAAATATATATATATAAAATAATTTTTTATTATTATTATTAAATTAAATATATTTAGCAAATAATTTATTATTTAATGATATTATTAAAAATAAAAAGAATATATTAATTTGATTAATATAGATTTTGATTAATATAAATGTTAATTTATATATATATATATTAATTTTCTATATCTATATATATTTTTTTATTTAATTATTTTGATTTACTCTTTGTTTTGAATTTAAATAATAGTTAGATATATTTATATTATTGAAATTTAGATTGTAAAAATAAAAATATTAATTAATATTTAGATTATAAAAATGGAAATATTAATTAATTTAAAATCTATTTATATATATTTTAAAAAAATATTTGTAATAATTAAAATAATATTATATAATTTTATAAAATAAATTTTGGGAATTTTGATTTTTTTTCTTATTAAAATTAAATATATCTTGTATTAAAATATATTTATGATATTATTTTGATATTTATATTTATAGATATTTGATATATAATTGGAATGATAAAAATAATGTATTTATAATTGAAAAATAAAAATATTTTTTGAAATAGAAAATAATATGAATATAAATAAATTGTTAAATATAATATTGGAATATTATCTAGATATTTAATATAGATTTATATATATATATCTACCACCCCTAATAGCCAGAAATTTGTGGTCGGTTTTTTTTTCTGGTCGTTTTCTTAATTTCTAGTCGTTTCGCTAAAAAATGGTTGTTTCCCACAAAAATGGTCATTTTAGTCCTATATCCCAGCCAAACCCCTGCAGCTCCCCTTTCCAGCCCACAACCACAGCTGCTGGCACAACATCGAGAAGTTCTTCCTTTCATCCGTCGGATTCCAAGATCTCTCATCGCCGGGGGCCATGAAGGCCAAGGTGCAACTTCTACCATGGAATTCCCAAGATCATCAACATGGAAATTGTTAATATATATTCATATTTTCTAGATCGGCTTTTTTGAGGTGTTTGATCATGGGGTCACTGGTGGATCTTTGTAGCAATCATCAAAGTTACGCATCCACTGCCTACGGTAAAGTCCAAGGCAATGGTCAATACTTCGACTGGCAGTGGTAGCTGTATGGCAACGTCGTGTTACCCTAGCTACCCTTCCAATAAAATCTTCATCCTGCCACGTCATGTTGACGGCAGGATTCATGACATATTGGCAAGATGGATCCATCAGTTGGTGCTGTAGGTCAAGCCTTCAAGTGTGTTTCGTTGGCCCAGAAAAATCTTTGTTAAGATTATCAAGTAAAATAGAACAAAAAAAATCAGACCATAAGAACCCAGGAACACTATGTGAGTCATCATGTGGAGTTTGGGTCTAACATGGTAGCCGTATAGCCCAAGCTTCGCTGCCATTCCCCCAAGCGTTGAGTAGCCATCCTGAAGCAAACCAAGCATCAAAGTAGAAACAACCTATGGCATTGGATAAGTTTGTTTTCGGGTCCCTTTTTATCAAAAGTTATTTAGTCAGTGCCTATGTAGAAAAAAGCCTAGCGGCTGTCAACTTCCAACCATCTCTGACCAGTTGTTTAGCCACCAGCCGTGGAATCCAAATCCCATGTGCATAGATGGTCCGCCAAAACCGGTCATTGGCAGAGATACTAGTTTTGATCACGGCCAAGATGTCTTTGAACCTGCCTTCCTGTATGCATGATGTTTCCCTCAAAAAAATTTAGCATATCCCAAATATTCCCCAAATAGTAAAATTAGAGACAGGAACATATATATACCAGCCAAAAATCCGCTGTTGCAACTGATACCCTTTGCACTTCTGCAGCCAGCCAAGCTCCCACAACCGCTGCGTCGTGGCCCTTGCCAAGGCCATGTGGAAATATATTGAGCCTTAGATCCAATCCCAAAGCCCGGCATCCCAGTCACGACCGATGGTTCCTTGACTTTTTGGCTAATTTTGACCGGAAAAAAATGGCTCCCACAACAATACAGGTTCAAGATCAAATCATATCCATTATTTGGATATTTTCATCGCAACCCCGGGGGTGCCCATAGAAAAAATCCTAATTTGATAAACGGTACGAATTTTGTGGGAGCTTGAAGGTGGAGAAGGTAAACTCAGTAATGCTGGTGCTCTTCTTGTAGGCGCTACAATAGGCAATGAAGTTCGCATAGGCATTTTGAAAGCAATAGGGTATGGGTCCATTCCCGAAGTGTCCTGCCCTTGCTAACATGACGATTGAGCTGGCGAGAAAATCTTTGCCGATACCGTCTATGGCAAACGTGTGGGCAGGGACGATTTTGATGTACTTAGTTGCATCCCCAAGATACAAGTCCCTCAGTGGGCTTCTGTCACCCGGTTTGAAGGGGCTAGGGTGACTGGCTTCTGGTGGCAAGGTCTTCATGGCGCCCTTGACATCCCACCACTCCTCAGCAAAGGCATTGGTCAGTCAAGGGCTTGGGCTGGCAATGTTTGGGGTATTGGACCTATATGAATTCTCGCACAGGGTTTGGGAGGTGCAGCACAACAAGTCCCAGTAAAAAATATATTCTCATAAACTAGATTCTTTGATATCACAGCGGTGGCACTTATCAGTGCAGTTGAAGCCAACACAGAGTCCAAAAGCTGATCGAAGAAATGGCCAGTCGCCCTTCGTGGCGATGAGCACGAACTTGAAATGGTACGTTCGCCCTTTCCATTCAACCTATGCTAAGCCACTGGGTTAGAAAACATATTATAAAGTTGGGACCACCAATTTTGGCACTTTCAACTTGCCTAAAGTTTCAGGGGAGAAACGGTGATG
The DNA here is from genome assembly GCA_003297045.1 of Symbiodinium sp. clade C Y103. NCBI lineage: Eukaryota > Dinophyceae > Suessiales > Symbiodiniaceae > Cladocopium > Cladocopium sp. clade C. Next base: position 17,905 of record BGPT01000574.1, on the reverse strand, counting down.
CCCTCGTCCTCAAGTCTATTCAAATCGTCCTTCAGAACTGAGAGCAATTTGTGGAAGCTCTGCTTGGTGTATGGTGATGGCAGGATGGCATACAGCAGCCGAGTGCACAAAGAAGGCCTGGACTCCGAGAGGGGCGTGATGGAAAAGCATGCTTTGAAACAACTAGCATACCTAATCCCAAAACAAAAAATAAAAACATGTTTACAAGTCAAAATAATTCAGGATACCCTTGCATGTTGGTTTTCTCACCGAGCAGTGGTAAGATAGGCTGTACACCAACTATCATTACCGGTTGTTTTGCTCTTCCTGGGCCCTCATCCCCGTGGATGGCCAGCGGAATTGTGCATGACCAGGAATCTTCATCAGAACCACCCCTTTCAAAGAATGGCATGTGCGCAACTCATTCCTGAAGGAATCAATGTGGTCCAAAGATCGTCCACCTAGGAAGAAATGCCCTCCATAGACGAATATGGTGTCGATCCAATCTGTTATGCGTAAGATTGGGTAGTCACACAAGACTTGGCACACTCTCTTTTTGGAAGTGCGGGTCCAACATTTCACTGTACTCACTTTGACGGGCAAACGCCTTCCAGCCCGTTTCACCAGCTTGTGCAGCCTTTCACACGCATGAGAGTCAACCTTTCGTTTGCCACGCTTCGCAATTTTTTTCAGAAGCGGATCCGTGATGCCTTAGTTGTGTGAGCGGTCTTAATGGTCATTTTCTGACTTCAATATCTTCTTAACAAAAGGGGCTTTGGCTCATGCGCGCTTTTGTTCCGACACTCTTTCAACACTAGATTTTCAACTGCCTACTTACTTCAACGATGCTATGGCTATGACCATACCACCCAACAGTTTTTAGTCAAGATACCCTTTTTTCGTAGTTTTTTGTTGGCGACAGTTGCAAGCCGTACAACACGGGCAGCTGTATCAGCCTGAGATCATGACCAGTAGGACCCACGAACAGGGAATTACAAGAACCACTGAAGGAATCTGAAGGAAATGTAATGGGCCAGGAAACTCCTTCTTCAAAGCCAACCAGCAGCTCATCCGCCAGGTCTGAGTCAGTTTCATCATCGCAATTTTCGCTTTGTGGGCCTATGCAGCAGGACTGGAATCCTGGGGATGGGATTCCATGGGATGAGGCACAGTGAGGTCAACCCCAACCCAGCCTTCTACTTCTTGGAAGTCTCGGGCAGTGAACACATTATCCCGGGATATACCTGCGAAGGGGCTTTACATCTTTCTTGCCATTGGTGATAAATGTTTTGCGATATGTTTCCATTACATCTTTGTCTTGACAATCTAGCTGCAACAGCGAAATGAATTCGGAGGAATGCACATCCACCATCACAATTGTCAAAAGCAACGAAGAATCATGAAGAATCATTTTTCATCTTCGCATCTCTGAAATCACCTGCCCTGTTAGAGCACAGTCCCTGCAATCCTAGGAAGTGCCAAAGTGCCAGAGAAATACTTTATAGTATTCCGACCCCTACGCAAGCGGCTGGCAACTTCTAATTGCAAGGTTCCACAGGTAAAGGTTTCTCCACCCGTCAAAAGCACAGGGCCCAACTAGAATATATCCCATAGAAAAAGCACTTTTTAAGTGCTAGCCCCTACTCTTTCTTGGCTTTGGCAGCTTTGGCCTTCGGAGTCTTTTTTGGTTTGGAACCCGATGATCCCGGCTTGGCTCCCGAAGTTACTGGCTTGGCCCCGGAAGTTCCCGGCTTGGTCCCGGAAGATCCCGGCTTGGTTGAGGATCGCGGGGCGTTCTTTAAGCTCCTTTAAAAGCCATACCCCAAGTTGGACTGAGGGCCGGATTGTGGTTGGATCTTAAATTGGATTGGGGATCGGATTTTCAGATTGGATTGGACATTCCACTGGGGAGTAGATTGGAAATTCCGTTCAGGATCGGATTGGACATTACGAAAGCAACTGTTCGCACCTAGTTTGTAACTTAAGTCAGTCAGTCCTGGAGCGGACCACCAAGTTGTTCAGAGCCACGTCGGTTTTGGTGGCTTCAGCGCACAGCTTCAAGATATCCTTCTGCGTCTCGGGCCTGCCATACCACACGAACATTTACTTCAATATTTAGCCTAGAACTGGGTATCCTGAAAGATGCAGAAGATGGATGTCTAGTTGTTGCGACTAGATTTTGCGTGCTCTGCCCCACCTAGAGGTCCGGGTTGCTGCAAGATCAGCTTGAAGCCCCTCCAACTTCTCATAGATGCTCTTCATGTGGTTCACTTGGATCTCAATCTGTTTGGACATCCTAAGCCCCATTGGTAAATCGTGGTAAGATACCAAAGGAAAGGGTCAATTACTCGGGATATGCATATAGGTTTGGACACATCTGGCAACTTTCAACCCCAGTTGAATCTAAGACCTGGGCTCCTTTGCTTGTTGGGTCGGGACTGCGGCCAACTTCTCCTCGTGTGCATGTGGAGATTCTAAGGGAGATCTGTAAGGGAAACTTGGGAGAGAATAACATTGAAGTAGTATCCACGATATAAATTGCACATGATACCCCCGCCCAGTCCAGATGGGCACTAGTGTTGTCAATCTTGCGGCCATATACTTCAATCCAGTGGGGCAACACCGTCAGAGCTGAGGCGTTCTCTTGGATCGTAGGAAACGTAAGCCTTAGCTGATGAATGTTTCGATCTGTTTATATCACATGGAGAAGGGGTCATAAGAGGTGACTGGGACCGACCTCCTATAATCCAAGTAGCTTGAATGACCCGGAGCATGCTGCGGCATGGTCCTCAGGCTTGGTGCCATCGACATCATGGGGGTCCTGCTTCAGGAGGTCCAGGCCGGATCCAGTCGGCATTTCATCCGACAGGAAATCACCATCTCCGTCCTTAGGTTTCGGATTTTATTTTTCTCCCCATGGATACGAAATTGAATTAAGTTTGGAATCAAGTTTGTTCAAATTGCAAAGAGAACTTAAATATTGTCATGACTCCTGCATTGTCATTGAGCTTGATTGTTCAACCACCTCCTCTCGTACATTGTCATAGCTAAAGGCATCTTCTAAGATCAATTTGGCCTCCTGTTCACCGTGCATCGGGTTTGTTCGGATCAGGTTCCCTTTGCTTGCCCACTCGAACGAAGTATCAGCCATCTTCCTTAAAACAGTTACACAGAGAATTGATTTAAAGATACACAGTGGCTGCCATTGATACCGAGCATACTCATGTTGCAGACATACAACATCGGTATACTATGGTAGATCTAAGGGCTTGTCTGGGTCCAGTTCAGGACATGCTGTAGGTAATGCTTGGTCACCCACTTTCCCTGTTTCCCAATTGAAGTCCGTTGCTGGCGCTTCAGCTCCACCTCAACATTGCTGAAGTCCATGTTGTTCTTGATCATCAACTCCTTGAGTTTAGCTCCTGGGACGATGTAGCACTTATACAGTATGTCAGCATTGTTGTTGGAGGAACATTTCAACAAGACAAAGAGAGAAGATTATCGTTCAATTTCGATAAAAACACATGTTGATTTGTGTGATTTTGTGTGTGTGATGTTCAACTTGGGCTGGGGAGAAAGGGTTTAAATAAAGGTCAAGGCACTGCCACCCTTTGTTTTCCACAATTCCAATGCAGCCTTGGAGCACTCGCCCTTCTTGATCACGCAGTGCCTTCGAAGCCTCAGAACGATGGCAAGACGAGCACCCTTGTGAAGGGGCAAAAGTTCAAAACATATGAAATCAAATGAGAAACATTTCATTTTTCATTTGGGCTAGGTAACTTCCAGTACAAGGCGTCCTTCTCTGAGCCTTTCCCTTTTTCAATAGTGGGAACCACCAGCGTGGGAGATGGTATTTTTTTGGGAACAGGCTTTCGAGGCGTCTCCACAACCATTGTGTTTGCAACCTCTTCCCCAGCATCATCCCCATCAGCAAAAGGATTGACGTAGGACTTATCAATGACTTCAGAAGCCCCAAATTCACCATCATGCCCAACTTCTTCCCCAGACTCACGACAAACGGTCATAGGTGTTTGTGCATCTTGCCATGGTGTGGAGAAGTCTGGCTTGGTGGTGTTGACACGTCGCAAACCGTGACCTTTTCCACGACGATCTTTCTCAGATGGGGTAACTGTCCCTGCTGGATACTCCCCAGTGCTGCGAGCTATGATGGGAGCACCTAGACCAACGGGTCTTTTTTTTTTGGAAACCATGAAGCTGAACACTTGAAGCGCAAACAATTTTGAAATCAACATAAACCTGCCTTCAACTGTCACCACAACATCATCATCAACATCCATCGGTTCCCCGCCACAGTCACGGAGTGAAGTCCTCAACTTAGCTAGCTTCTCTTGTTGAACCTGAGTGTTGCAACAGTAGAAGGGTTATGAAGGGTTATGCATGCTATAAGTTTAGCAAAACAGAGCACGGAAAAAAAAGACATGGGATCATGGGGTGAAATCTGAAATGCAACAGCTAAGTAACTCGAATGAGTTCGTCGATGTCCAGGTGCTGGTCTTGTGGTTTGTCCGTGTGTGACCCAAGCATGTTGGTACCGGCTTCAAGAGTCTTGCAGGAAGCAAGTCTATGGTCGGACATTACAAACCTGCTTTCAAGACTTAAAGCTGCTTAAGCCTGAGTGCTGCCTGCGAGAAGAGGAGACAATTCATTCACAAAAACGGACCCACTAAACCCACTAGGCTAAAATCTTTCCGTAACATTCCGTAACACAGAATTAGTGGGTCCGTTTTTGGGGAAATACGTAAAAATGTGTCAAAATCGGTCAAAACCCTCTCCGAACTACGTTTTTTGTTCGTAAATTCCGAATTTGCATCAACTTCGACCTCTGAACCCCAAAAAATTACGTTTTCCAGGTTCGAAACTCCGACAAAACAACCACTTTTTGAAATTGCGCTCGGGTTGCGCAAAATTGTGCTCGAGTTGCGCAAAATTGTGCTCGAGTTGCATTCCGTTTTTTCCCCAATTTAGCGTCCGAAATCTGCACGAGTTCAAAAAGTGACCGAATTTATTCGAACTCAGTCATTTTTTTGAGAAAACGGTGTTTTTTCTCCGAATTTCTCCGAATTTGACCGAATTGGACTACGTTCAGCCAAAGTTGCATTGAAATTTGTCCCAAGTCAGGTGAAGTGTCCGAACTGTCTGAATTATTGCCGTCCACCAGGTTGAAGTCGTGTCTGAACATAGCACTCACGATTGGTGAGCTGAGACCTTGGATAAAGATTATAACTTGATGATTACTGCTTATACTAATCAAGAAGTAGCTTGAAGTAATCAGCTATCAAAATCACTTTTGGACATGAAGGCCCCTGATGCTGTCTAGTTTCTAACTCCTTGTGGAAGTTGGACATCACGCTTTGCCACTCATCGGGGATCCTGCGCAGGCAGTGGCTGGAGATGGTCAAGTTGTGGAGGCCCCTTCAGGCATGTGGGGTGGGACTAAAGCGGACTAATTCTGGAGAAAAAGGTTGTGATTCATACTATCCCTTCATGGTCCTCGTTTGACGGCATTTGTAGAGATATTCAAACACAGGTAGGAGATCAGCATCGCGCCAGCAATCACCAAGAGGAAGTTCAGTGAAAAGTTGGACAGTGCTTTTCTCAGAGTCTGGGGTGAAATTCATCCTCAAATCACCTCTGGGTGGACGTTTCAACTCCTCCATATAGATACGGTGCAGGGATTCACCAAGCCCCTCGGGATAGGCCCTGGGCATGCTGGAATGAATGCATATGATATGGCATTATTTTACAATAGGTATGCATCCCCATTTGCAAAACATAATGCCCACAAGAATAACTGTGGCCCAGGGTCTGTGTACTCTTGAGCTCCTTCTTTTGGCCCACAAACCGGCGTTTCCCCGATTTGTCAAAGTAGCTTCCTGGGCGGTGGCCACCCAGCACGCAGTTTGATGGAAAGTGGTGCAGTGCATATGGCCTGACTTGAAGCCGTTCAACCTTTTGGCATAAAGAAAAAACATCAGCTCTTATACAGAGGGACCCACCTTGAAATATGTGATGAAATTTGGGTGGTTGCTTCGTTTTTTCAACAAGTATCTTATTTTCAAGGTGGGCCTTAATATTGCTATGGTTCGGGTGGTTTTCACTGATGTTTTTGCGCTTCGTTCAGCATCGGTCATCTTCCCTTTGTCAAGGGCGTTCATGGCCGACATATTTCCCCAAAAAATTGATCTCTTACTCGATGCAGCACCGTGGTGTAGCATCCAGAAACGGGTGTAGAAAACCTGAGTGCTGAATGTCCACGGATGCAGGCCCCACAAACGAATGATATTTGAATCCCCCATCACCAAGAAACCCATGCCACGCGGTTGTAAAACCATTCGAACCTCCTGTGCCTCACCAAAAGGCTCGGAGCAGGTTGCTCCACTAGGTAGAAGCAAGATTGCGACACCACGACTAAAAGGCACAAAGTCAGCCTTAGTAGACAGACTTGCCGAACGTATATATACCAATCGGTTTTGATAAGAATGATTTAAAGTTCAAGACACTAGGGAAAGATTCTATATAAGGCAACCCAGAAACCTTGATATCATCAAATTGGCACGGGCCACAAATCCATAGCCAACATATCCATCTGGATTAATGTACGATCTCATCGTCGTGCCACGACAGGGGATGCCCCAGCTCCCACAGTCCGGGGCCCAGAGTGACACGGCCCGGTCAGCCATATTGAGGAGCGCATAGAGAACCAGCCTGGGCAGTTGGAGAATGGCCAATCAGAAATTTGAATTGAGTAACGATCAAATGATCCATATCGAACCCAAAGTGCGGATGGGCAACAAGAAACCACTCACAGATAAAAAGTCCATGTTGTCCTTGCTGTAATCGTAGTCAAAGCTAGCCACGGAGTGCCCCAAGGAGTGCCTTATTATATCTCAGCTAAATTTTAGAATTCTGAGCGCGGACTATTTGTCGCAGAAAAAAAAACAGATATCTCCACGCACTTGCAAACAAAGTGCCATTTCTGTGAGACTCTTCCCATTCCTGAGAATACTTCTACCAGCGTGTAGCCACGACCCCATTCCAAAGAGCGGTTCCAAGAAAGTAAGAGCACCTTACCATGCAGAACATATTTCTTGATCATTTTTGGATTGTCGCTTCACGAACATCACCTGCATTCGAGCAAAAAACCAATGGTTTGTTCTGTATGACTCCATATGACCAAATTAGGTCTCCGACTATTGCAAGTAGCACCTTGGAAACATATCCAATCAGCAGGGGGGCATCATCTCAGGCATCATGTTCTTAACCCGATTGCAATACAACACTAGGATTCGAACTTTTGGGGCTTGTGCTTATAGCAGCGTTGTCACAATCCGTCTGGCCGACGGAGGAGCCATCCCCAGAAAGAGTTTTTTTGCCCACTCAGATTTCAAGCCAAATGCTTTGAATCGAAAAGATTGAATGACATAATGATGGTTTATCTGAACCCATGTTCTTATGGCTGATGTGTGCAAAAGTCTTGCAAAGGGGTGGTCGCACCACTCAGGCTAGCCCTGATAGCCCAGCCATCAGCCATCGGAAATCAAGGACACCTGATCGGCTGGTCAAGTTTGGTGGTTGTGCAAAACGTAAATCAGAAAGAATCAGAATGGGGGTAACTCCAGAAGAACACCTAGTCAAGATCCAAGCAAATTGCCAATCAGAATCTTTTGTTCCAGCTTTTCACGGTTCCAAGATGATCGAAATGCCAAGCACGGCAATCCACGTGTTGAATGTCCAGCTCTGTGGCTGCCCATGTCACGTGGCCCCAAGACCCATATGAAGCCTGCGTTTTCAATCAAACATGAATCATATGATCGAGTAGCAAATTGCATATTTTTTTAATCCGCTAGATCAGAGAAGTTCCCCATCGGTTTTGGTTTTCACCTGGAAAAAAGAGGCTTCAGCTATCGCCCCAAATACCGTTCACTGACTCCTCAGCTTTCAGTTCGCGTCTTTGTATGCCTAAGCTGATTGCAAAGCACATGTGTTTATTGCATCTTATATATGCGCACATGCACTGTGTTGCACACGCGTGACTTCAAAACTGAAACCAGCAAAATCGGATGTTTGAGACATGTTGCCTGTTTGGCTGCGGCCACTGCTTCTTCCATGGTCTTTCCAGCATCCAAGGCTTGTTTTCGAGCCTTCTTGTATGCGCATGACTTTCTAGACAATTGTTTTTTCCTGTCGTTGTCCTTTGAACCTTCTCCATTGGCGGTATCAGCCTCAGTGGAAAGATTCTCTTTGCTCTTTGTCTTCCGTTTTCTGTTGGTTGTGGAGCCCGAGGGTGCGGACTCCGTGGAACAATCCTTCTTCTTGCAAACCTTTGCCTTTGCTTCTGCCTTTGCACGCGACTTTGCTGCAGGAACCTTTCTGCTAGGTCGTTTCTTGGCCGCAGCTGTGGCCTTGCGAGTTTTGCCCTTGCTTTTGCTGACAGGCAAAGAGTCATCCTCATGATCCTCACCCTTGCTTGCATCGTGTGTCAGTTCCTCTTCATTTTCATTGTGTTCCTCTTCCTGTGACTCAACTTCATTTTCTGCATTGTCATGCTCATGTTCTTCTTTTGCTTCTACAAGTGCGCACTTAGAACCCTTCCTCTTGCGCGTTGTTGTCTTGGCGCCCTTCGTTGACTTGGACCTAGGTTTATTCTCCTCTGATTTTGCTGCGGACTTTGCCTTTGCTTTGGCCTTTGCTCTGCTCTTGGCTTTTGCCTTTGGTTCCCTGGTAGGTGGACGTCCTCGCCTTTTGGGATTGGCAACCTTCAAGGCTGCCAGTTGCTCAGCCGGGGAAAGACTGGGTTCCTTGTCTCCTGGGGTCTGCTCAGAATCCTCATGAGGGGCTGCTACCTTTGCAGGTTCGGCCTTGACTGGTTTGATGCTTGCTGCCTTTTCCTTTTTGTTCTTCATACCATTGTCGGTCTCTGTTGCCTCACCTTTGTTGTTCTTCATACCATTGTCGGTTTCTGTTGCCTCACCTTTGTTTCGGTGCTCCCCATGTGAAGGTTCAGAGCCCATGACTTCAGTTTCAGACAAACGTTGACCCTGGTATTTGGCTCTCAACTCTTCCGCTGAATCATCAACGGTGATTGCCTTTGGTGACTTCTTCGATGCCTACACGTGCCAATACATGAGAACATGGATGCAAACAAAAAAATAGAAGGATCATGGGCTCTTTAAGAACATTGCTTGACTTCAAGACTTTTTATGTTTGAAATCTATGAGCCTCAACTGCCGCTATGTGTGAAATCTCCTCTTCGCACATCGGCAAAGTATCAGTGACCTCTGGGCCTCAGATGTGTTCAAGAAACGATGTTGGTATGGATTGATATAACGGATTGTGATTTGGATTGATATGCGTCGACATGGTATGCTGTATTGTATGATGTCTCATTAATTTCACAAGGGTATTGGGTGTCTTTGCACACTGGTCGTGCATGAATTGCAAACTGCACTTGAAGTAACAACGGTGGTATCTGAATCTTTGCAAACAGGAAACAGCTTTTGTTTTTGCGTGCGATGAGTGCCGCTAAGCGTTCCCTTTCCTCAGCCAGAGCCTTCAGGAGCTGCAATCGCTTGAGTTCCTTATTCGCCTTTTCCATCTCGGAAGTGACTTCAGAGGCAATCTGGGATGGAGTCTTTGTCACTGGCAAGCGTGAGTCTGTTTTCTCACTTTTCTCGATTGTTTCATTTTGTTCGGTGAAATCAAGACGCTTGGGGCATGGTCCGTTTTCCAAGTTTTCCTTCGTATCACTCAACTTATGGCAATATTTGCACATGACGCATGACTCCACCAATTTGTGTTTTGTGTTTTCATCCTTGCACTTTGAAAACTGAAGGACCTCTCGATTTCGATGGTAAGCTTTGCAGTAGATGCATACCCAAGCACACTTGATCGGGTCATGACAAGTCTCTTTGGTCCCCGTCTTGGGGGAATCTCTGCCTTAGATTTCGGCATATACAGTAACTGCAAGTATATATTGTAAAACATTGTAAAACTATAGGTACTGTAGACTATGTGAATATATGTGAATCTCAGTGAAGTAAACATTCTGAAACAAGATGAGGTCATTGTTTGCCAAAGCAACTCTTGCGAGGCGGCGGGGTCACCAGCTCCTCCGAAGGTGGCACGCTGGTGCTCAGGCTCGGTGTCCTGGTTTCTGGACCTGGGCCAAACCCGGAAAGAACCCAATACTTTACAGGGATATGTTTGTGCATGAAATATTAGATAGATTGAATATAGATCGATTGATATATGCAGGTATGAGGTCTCATCAAATGTCCAAAATCGAGACAAATTGGCCAAAGAACGTGGGTCACATGGTTCCTTCTTCACAGTTGTAGCCAACGAAGGTGAAGTAGTAGCCTTGTCCTTGAGATCGCTATATCAAAAGAAATTCAATGGGCTACTGCATTACAGAACAGACCTTGTTGCAATTAGACATACTCGTAATGTGATTGAGAAGGATTACAGTCCTTAACTTCTACTTCTGGTTCGACCACCTCATCTTCAGAGAACTCTACCTCGGAGTCTTCACCTTCCCACTCTGCCATGTCAATGGGATCTTCTTCGCCAGGGCGTCCTAGTCAATACGGGGATGGGGATGATACGGTTAAACCAGATTTGTGAAATAGCATTTGCGTATTGCGATATCTTATAAAAAATTGTAAGCTGCACATATTTGGTCCTTCAGCATTCTCTTCAGCTTCACTGGAACCAATGGTAATCCCAACAGGACCATAGAGGAAGCGAAGACCTTTCTCCCGTGGAGTGTGAGGCCTCCTTGCCGCAGCAGAAAAGATACTCACCATGCGACGTAGAATCCACGCCTCTGTCTTGATGTTCCCGCCTGAGAGTAAAGAATCTTGATGGGAGAAATAAGGTTGGATAATGTTGGATACATTCAATAAATGATGGCAGTAATTTATGTTTTTCCTCTATAATTTTCCTGCTTAGGAACTCTTTGGAAGGGATTTCCCTCTTGGGCGTACAAGATAAAGAAACCGGGCAGCCACATCGATCATCTGGTGAATGCTAGGACGTGTGCCTGAGATGACTGTGGGCGATATACTCGCACAGAGGCCAGCCCGATCACACCACAAAAAACAGTTGGATTCACACATGAGCCTATGGGTATCGTTTATATTCTAGGCACCCCAAACTTAGATCAAAAAAAAACAAATGGCGAGTCTGTGGTATCACTGATTCACCAAATTGAGCTACACCCATAGAGCGGGAATTCCTGAGTGATCATGTACAATATTTAAACCAGCTAAAGGGCCGAAATGTTCGAGCACGGGGTACAAGACTTCAGCGTTGTCAGACACAGCTTCACGGGTCAAGGGAAGACTCTGAACCTCACAGATTTTCCCATTGACCCCCCGAGACACGACAGCATCGAGTTTCAGCCACTGCGAAACTACCGGGCATTCTGTACATTCCTTATTTTCCCAATCACCTAAAGATTGGTTGGACGTGGACATCCAATTGAACTGGCTAGGCTACGCCTGGGCAACCACCCACCAACTACCCTGAAAACTTGAAGCCAGTGCTGTGAAGATAGGTGAATGCAGGTGAAAGTATAGGGATCAACGTTGTGGATCTGGCACTGCCAGGCCTTCATTTATGGAGATCGAAGATGAAGCATCAGGGGCAGTACCTGGAAAGGGCAGTGGACTGCGTACACCTGAGCAAACAGAACAATAAAAAACATTCGCACTATGAGTAAAGACTTGGGGGCACGTTGAGGAAGGTCACGCTTGCCTTTCTTGATGTTGAAATGGCAGCGGGGGCCGATGCTGGCTCAAATTTCTAGTCGTTTCTTGAAAAGCGGTCGCTTTGCCAATTTCCAGTCGTTTTGCCAATTTGTGGTCGCTTACTCAAATAGTGGTACGAAAGTGGGGTCTACCACTTTTTTCTAGTCGTTTCGCTATCCAGGTATATATTGAAAAAAATATATTTGATATAAAAAATATTTTGAAAAAGAAAATTCAATATATAATTTTTTAAATCATTAATTATTGAATTATATTTTATTGAAAATAGTTATATAAATGCAAAAAAATATCTATATTATTTTTTTTCTCGATATTATATTTTTTTATTTCGAAATATATTATCTTTAAATTGAATTTAAATTGCATTTAATTTGAATAAAAAATAGGGAAAAGAACTATTTCATTAAGATATATTTTATTCATAGCGCGCTGATATACCGATACACCGAATGCCGTGCGCGCACCGATACACCAATACCCCGATACACCGATACACCGAATGCCATTTTTGTTAGGGTTTGTTTAGGGTTGGTTTAGGGTTTGTTTAGGGTTTGTTTAGGGTTGGTTTAGGGTTTGTTTAGGGTTGGTTTAGGGTTGGTTTAGGGTTTGTTTAGGGTTGGTTTAGGGTTTGTTTTGGGTTGGTTTAGGGCACAGCGATCGGCATAATGGCGTATCGATCGGCGTAACGGCGTATCGGCGTAAACACAGCGATCGGCGTATCGGCGTAAACACAGTACGTTGGTTTTATTGATATTTTTTCTATTTTTTGCTCTAAAAAAAGCAAGAAATAGAATAAATGCAAAAAAATGATATTATGAAAGAAGACGGAAATAAATATCATTTTTTGAAGAGGAACTTGACAAATAAAGGTAAATCTATTCTATTTTTCTTACAAAATTTTGATGAAATAGGACGGAAGGAAATAATATATTTTAAATAAATATCTATTACATAAATGAAAGAAAAAGAGCTAGCAATTCCAGGAACGTCACCGTTTGCAAGAGCATGAGAAGACAGGGCGGAAACAAATATTAGATCTTGAAGAAGCACTTGCCAAGCAAAGATAATTCCAAGTGGACGGCATGTAAGCAGCGGACGGCAAAGATATATTTAGAGCATGGCGGCAGCCCGGCATGAGCAAGGGAAGGCATATCAAGAGCCGAGCAAACCCGGAACAAGAGAAAAGCAAGAGCGTCCAAAAGTTGGCGAAAATGCTGCCACATGGGCGCGCCGGGCCATCAAACACGCGATTGGAGGAGCAGGGCAGGAGCATAGCAGACCCGCAGAAAGACCAACAAGCAAGAGCGCCCACCAGAGCATGTATGAGCACGTAACATTGAAATCGCAATTCTACGTCAATTTTTGACGATCAAACCTCAATTCGAGCGAGAGGGCCGACGCTTCGTGACCCTCGTCGGCCCAGCCCGCGGCCTAAAGAGAGAAAGAAAAAGAACGAGAGAGAAAAAGGGGCGAGAGAGAGACAGGAGAGAGAGCGGGAGAGAGAGAGAGAGAGGGAGAGAGAGAGAGAGAGAGAGAGAAAGAGAATGGGAAGAGGTGAAGATGTGAAGATGTGAAGATGTGCGGATGTGAAGATGCGGGGATGCGGGGATGCGAAGATGTGGGGATGTGAAGATGCGAAGCTGTAAAGATGCGAAGATGTGAAGATATGAAGATGCATGACAGACCAAACTTTTAGAAGAACCTTTCGCTCAGACGCTCCCGGGAATAGAAACTGCATTGTTGGAACTTTGAACGCAAATCTGCGCAAACAATGCGCAAACCTTGTAAACATAGCGGATTGGCCCCGTTGGATCAACAGAACTTTTGGTCATCATTTAGACATGAGCAAACAAGATTGCTCACGGAATTATATTGAGCGTCAGACCGACAAATTCTGTTCCACGAATTAGAAACGCCAACGTATCCGCAACTTTCCTGAAACAATACGCATACACAAAATAGATTGTTCCTGCTCACCTGCCCCGCCATTCAGGTAGCGTCCCACCGCCCTGCCCGTACTAGCAGTGGCAAAAATATATTGCATGTTTTTCCTCCCGCATGGCAAAAAATGTATTGCGCTGGCCCCCAAATTATCCCGGTAACAAACCACAAATAAAACGAATGCAAAAAAATGCGCAAGCACGCAAATAACCGGCAAAAGCACGCAATTTCTGTACCTTTTTGTTTTGGACGGACATGGACGTAATTCGGCCGAAAAAAGTTTCGGTTGGCTGGCCAACCAAAGCTTTCATTGCACAATACGCGCGACACAGAGGGCAAATAAAAGGCTTGTATACTCTCCAATTGGGACCCGGATTGTATTCATCTCCCATTGTCTCCCAATGCACCCATCATTGCTACCTGTGAGGCGCTATGATATGGCCTCTTGAGCCCGTGTTCACTGGTGCAAGGACGTGGTGTGGAAACACCGGTTCCATTCTGTTTCGGTTCGTTCTGCTTTGGAGGGAACGTGCAAAACGGCCCAAACATACAATAGCCCAAAAGCACAAAAACTATTGAACTTTTGATGGTCCAGGTGCGTTCTTTCTGCGTCTCTTCTGCGTCCTTTCTGCGTTTTTTCTGCGTTCTTTCTGCGTCTCTTCTGCTTCTCTTCCGCGTTCTTTCTGCATCTCTTCTGCCTTCTTTCTGCGTCCTTTCTGCGTAATTTCTGGCGTTCTTTCTGCGTTCTTTCTCCTTTCTTTCTGCGTTCTTTCTCCGTTCTTCTGCGTTCGCTGTGCGTTCTTTCTGATTCTCTCTGCGTTCTTTCTGCGTTTTTTCTTTGTTTTTTAGCGTTCTTTCTCAGTTTTTTCTGCGCCTCTTCTGCGTTCTTTCTGCGTCGCTTCTGCGTTCTTTCTGCGTCTCTTCTGCATCTCTCCTGCATCTCTTCTGTGTTTTTTCTGTCTCTCTTCTGCGCCTCTTCTGCATTCTCTTCTGGGTCTCTTCTGCCTGCTTTCTGTGTTCTTTCTGCGTTCTTTCTGCTTTCTTTCTGCGTTCTTTCTGTGTCTCTTCTGCGTCCTTTCTGCGTCCTTTCTGCGTCTCTTCTGCGTTCTTTCTGCGTCTTTTCTGCGTCCTTTCTTCGTCCTTTCTGCCTCCTTTCTTTGTGCTTTCTCCCTTCTTTGTGCATTCTTTCTGCGTTCTTTCTGCTTCTTTTCTGCAGTCTTGCTGGGTTCTTTCTGCGTTCTTTCTGCTTGCTTTCTGCGGTCTTGCTGCGTTCTTCTTTTCGGTGTTTCTTCTGAATTCTTTCTGCGTTATTTGCGTGTTTTTGCTCTGTCTTTTCTGCGTTCTTTCTGCCTCCTTTCTGCGATCTTTTCTGCGCCTCTTCTGCATTCTTTCTGCGTTTAATATGCATTCTTTCTGCGTTCTTTCTGCGTCTTTTCTGCATTCTTCTGCATTTTTTTTGCCTTCTTTCTGCGTTCTTCCTTCTTTCTGCGCCCTTTCTGCGTGCTTTCTGCGTTTTCTCTATGTTCTTTCTGCGGCCTTTCTGCGTCCTTTCTGCATTCTTTCGGCGTCCTTTCTTGCTGTTTTCTGCATTCTTCTGCGTTCTTATTGCCTTCTTTCTGCGTTCTTCCTGCGTGCTTTCAGCCTTCTTTCTGCGTCCTTTCTGCGTGCTTTCTGCTTTCTTTCTGCGGCCTTTCTGCCTTCTTTCT
Organism: Symbiodinium sp. clade C Y103; assembly: GCA_003297045.1. NCBI lineage: Eukaryota > Dinophyceae > Suessiales > Symbiodiniaceae > Cladocopium > Cladocopium sp. clade C. The sequence continues at coordinate 2,487 of BGPT01000574.1, read as the reverse complement.
TGGCTTTTTTGCGTTCTTTCCAAGTTTCTTCTGCGTTGTTTCTGCGTGCTTTCTGTGTCCTTTCTGTTTCCTTTCTGTGTCCTTTCTGCGTTCTTTCTGCGTTCTTTCTGCGTCCCTTCTGCCTTCTTTCTGCGTTCTTTCTGCGTCTCTTCTGCGTTCTTTCTGCGTCTCTTCTGCGTCTCTTCTGCGTCTCTTCTGGATCGCTTGTGCGTTATTTCTGCGTGTTTCTGCGTCCTTTCTGCGTTCTTTCTGCGCTTTTCTGGGTCCTTTCTGCGTTCTATCTGCATCTCTTCTGCGTTCTCTTCTGCGATCTTTCTGCGTCTCTTCTGCGTTCTTTCTGCGTCTCTTCTGCGTCTTTTCTGCATCTCTTCTCCTTTCTTTCCTTGCCTCTTCTGCGCGTCATTTTTCCATTTCTTCTGCGTTCTTTCTGCCTTTTTTCTGCGTCTCTTCTGTGTTCTTTTTGCATTTTTTCTGTCTTCTTTCTGTGTCTTTTCTGGGTCTCTTCTGCATTCTTTCTGCATTCCTCCTGCGTCTCCCTGCGTCTCTTCTGCATTCTTTCTGCGTCTCTTTTGCGTCTCTTCTGCGTTTTTTCTGCATCTCTTCGGCCTGCTTTCTGCCTCTTTTCTGCATCTTTTCAGCGCCTCTTCTGCGTTCTTTCTGCGTCTCTTCTGCGTTCTTTTTGCGTCTCTTCTGCGCCTCTTGTGCATCTCTTCTGCGTTCTTTCTGCATTTCTTCTGCGTCCGTTCTGCGTTTTAGGGTTTAGGGTTTTAGGGTTTTAGGGTTTAGGGTTTAGGGTTTAGGGTTTAGGGTTTTAGGGTTTAGGGTTTAGGGTTTAGGGTTTAGGGTTTAGGGTTTAGGGTTTAGG
>BGPT01000573.1:308448-348972 GCA_003297045.1 Symbiodinium sp. clade C Y103 | reverse complement strand
GTATGTTTTGATGGGGATTTCAACTTCAGGTTTTGGAAACTTCTATTTTGAAGCTGGTGCATGTGGTGAAATTGAAATTTGACGGATATTGTCCTGGCATGGTCAAAACATGTCAAAATCGCCGAAAGAACACACAAACCAAAATATGGGTCTTTTTTGAAAAACCCGTTTTTTTTCCCGATAACTAGGTTTTTTTGACTGGGCCTACTTTTTTTGGGGTCTTTGAAGCCCTTGGTATACATATATATATATATATATTCAGTATTAGCGCCGGAGCAAAATGATGCCTCGAGCTCGCTGGAAATCTCCTCCTGCTTTGCTGCCTGGTGATCCAGCACCTGGACAGTGGATTCAGATGGATTCAGAACTGCGGCAATCGCCGTCTAGTCGCACAGCATTCATATCTTTTTATTCTTACAATTAAGTAATTTACAAATAGTCCTAATGCTGCATTCTTACCCTGGGGCATTTCCTGATCTGTGAGTGCAGTGAGTGCTAAGTTACACCGCACCCAGTTCCTCTTGGATGCTGAAGTGGGGAAAGGTTCTGCAGTGTAAAGCCGGAAGTATGATGCTCTTGTCACATGTTGTCAAATCCACATCACGCAGCGGTCACCACCTATGTCAGGTGTTCCGTTGGAGTAGATGCTCTTGCAGTTTGAAAGTTCCAAGTAGACCGAAAGACATCGAGAGACCTTCAAGACTGTTGAACCCAATTACTTTGCTTCGAATGAGGACAACTCTGATGAAATCTAGAGACCTTCGGTCTCTAGATTTCATCAGAGTTGTCCTCTCCTCCTCTTCCTCTTGGCATTCTATCTGGCATTCTTTCGGGCATTCTATCTGACATTCTTTCTGGCATTCTATCTGACATTCTTTCTGGCATTCTATCTGGCATTCTATCTGGCATTCTGTCTGGCAATCTGGCATATCTTCTGACATTCTTTCTGGCATTCTTTCTGGCCATCTGACATTCTATCTGGCATATCTTCTGACAATCTTTTTGGCATTCCATCTGGCATAGCTTCTAACATTCTTTCTGGCATCCTATCTGACATTCTATCTGGCATCTAGTTTGGCATCCTCTCTGGCATGTATACGGGTTGAGGTCCGGCAGCGCCCACTGAGCTCGGGAGCTCGCGGTTGAGGTCCGGCAGTGCCCACTGGGATCTGGAGCTCGCGGTTGAGGTCCGGCAATGCCCACTGCGATCTGGCACTCGCGGTTGAGGTCCGGCAGTGCCCACTGAGCTCGGGAGCTTGCGGTTGAGGTCCGGCAGTGCCCACTGAGCTCGGGAGCTTGCGGTTGAGGTCCGGCCCACTGCTCGGGAGCTCGCGGTTGAGGTCCAGCAGTGCCCACTGGGATCTGGAGCTCGCAGTTGAGGTCCGGCAGTGCCCACTGGGATCTGGAGCTGGCAGATGAAGTCCGGCATTGCCAACTGAAATCTGGCACTCGCAGTGGAGGTCCGGCAGTGCCAATTGCGATCTGGAGCTGGCGAGGAGGAGGAGGCGGCGGAAGAGGAAGAGGCTGGGCGCGGAGAGCTCCTATAAAATCTAACAACCCTCACCTGGCAGGTGGGGAAGAAACAGTCAAAAACTCAAAAACATTCAAAACCTGCAATGATCGCCTTGGATCATGAAAGATAAAACAACACAATCATCTTTTCTTGCCCGGTGTGAAAGCGCAAGCTCTCTCAACTATTTTGTTAATGCATGTCGCAGTATGTCAGCTTAGTGTGTCTGTGCTCACAGAATCACGAGATATCGCGCCAATCAACCAATAGGATCCAATAAGTCATAGCAGGTCAAAGCCGGTCACAACTTGTCACAGCCATGCGGTGATACGCCTGGTGCCCAGTGGGCCGGCCCATTCCGAGACAGGACTCCACGCCTCGTCGAAGAAGCTTCGCTGTTGGCTCCGCAGCTCCTGTGCCTCTTGGCGCTGCTTGCTGCGCAAAAGCTCCAAGTCCTAGCACCGATGGAGACCGTAGCAATGACAATGGCACAACGATGGCACAACGATGGCACAGTCACAACGATGGCACAACGCTGGCACTATGCGCGCTGGAAATTGTCAATGAAAATTGTCATACTGCGATGCAACCTTTCGCATTATGCCATTAGACTGTCAGGGCAAAAATCGAAGGCATTCGGGTCCCCTTTCCCTGTTGTCCTTGGTCATTTACAGAGGATGCAACTTGTCTACTGAGGCTACAGGTACTATAGAGGTTGCCCAGACCACGCCAAACAGGATATAGTAAAGCATGATGCATCAGATTTGTGCGTGATGATTCAGGAGTGGGTGGGGCTTTGACTATCAAAATAAACTGTGCGGTGCACCCTTTCTGGTCCCAAAACTTTCGCGAAGCAAAATGATGGGCGTTTAACATTGCTGTTCAGCGAAGGAACGGTGGCCATGTTCATGCTGATTTTACATTCTGGCACCCATTCAAAAATAGAACTGTAAAACTCATCATGGAACTGTGGTTGAAAATGCCCGCTCGTTATCCTCCCGCAGTGATCCCATCTTTTACCTGCCATTACCAATGCCACAATCAAGTCCATGGATAACAATGGATGAATACTCGACCATACTAGAATACAAACTCTGGTTGCATTGGTATTCTGGAAGAAAGCTTGCTGGGGGGCTACCCCCACTGAACATCACAGAACCGTTAAAACTCTACTCTATCCTGCACTTGCGCCCTGCTGATCAGAATCGCAATGTCCTCTGTGGTTGCCATATTGGATGGCTGTTGGCACACCTGGCGCTCCAGTGGGTCCTGATTGCAACAACAACAACAACAACAACAACAACAACAACAACAACAACAACAACAACAACAACAACAACGCAACAACAACGCAACGACAACGCAACGACAACGCAACAACAACGCAACAACAACGCAACAACAACGCAACAACAACGCAACAACAACGCAACAACAACGCAACAACAACGCAACAACAACAACAACAACAACAACAACAACAACAACAACAACAACAACAACAACAGCAGCAACAGCAGCAGCAACAGCAACAGCAACCGCAACAGCAACAGCAACAGCAACAGCAGGAGCAACAAGAACAAGAACAAGAACAAGAACAACAAGAAGAAGCAGAAGCAGAAAATGCGCCACAAGAGCGGCAAGAGCGACAAAATGAATCATGGTTCAGTTTGGGAGAAGGACTGCTTGCTTGATTCTTGGCTCAATGCCTTGCTCGCTTTCCCCACAAACGAGCCGGTCACGAACACCGAAAACTGCTTTGACAACTTGATCTGTCTCCTCGCTTGGACGATCAGGAGCTTTCTCAGCTTTGCAGCCAAAAGCCTGTCCACAAGTTGAGAGTTCTGCAAGCCTTCGATATGGAGGTTCAATGTCTTGTAAATAGTATTTTGTTCTTTAGACAAACAAGATACTATACAGTGAAATGCTTGCGCCGTCACAATTTGAATAGGGAGATGGAAAAAGCCGGGGCTGTAAGGTGACAATCATCACTGCTTACAGCGCTTTGGACTGCAACAGTCCAGCTTTGTGACAGCGTATGTGCCTTGAAGATGCTCCACTCTCCTTCATGATTTGGCTCGAAGACTGCAACTGGATACCCCATAAAGTAGTGTGCGTGTGTACAAAGATTCACATGGGTATATTGAACGTATATATCACAACCACATATGTATAACATACAGCTTCCCATGAAAAGAAGAAACATCATGCACATGTACAAATGTATTTACAGGGGATATACCAGTAGTACCGCACAAGGCGGCGGCGGAAGTTTCAAAGATAGGAAACCTGTAGGAGAGGTGAGTTGTTGTGAATCATGGGTGGCAGAGCGAACCCACTGATGGACCAACATGTGGTTGGAGGCAGCGCAGTGTGGTTGTAGTGGAGTTGTAGTTGCAGTTGCAGTTGCAGTTGCAGTGTAGCGTAGTGTCGCTGTCATTGTAGTTGTAGTGTGGTGTAGTTTAGTTGTGGCGCAGTGCAGCGCAGTGCAGTTGTAGTTGTAGTGTAGCTGTCGCGTAGCGTAGTGTCGCTGTAGTTGTAGTTGTAGCGTAGTTGTGGTGCAGTGTAGTGTTGTGTAGTTGTAGCGGGAGTGGGAGTTGTAGTTGTAGGGTGTGTAATTCTAGTGTAGTGTAGCGCAGCGTAGTTTTAGTTGTAGTTGTAGTGGTAGTTGTAGTTGTATCGGAAATGGAAGTGGTAGTGGTAGTTGTAGTTGTGGTTGTAGTCTAGTGTAGTGTAGTTGTAGCGTAGTTGTGGTGTAGCTTTCCGAAACGAAGCAATTCGGCGAGACTGCCTCAGTTTTCGAAGCTGACAACATCAAAAGCGAAGCAATCTGCGTGGCTTCCTCCAAAACATCGAAAGTTGAGTGTGCAGCTGACGGCCTCGCGCCAATGCGTCTTTTTTACTTTTCCACTTCATCTCTCTAAAGTACTGCACCTGCCACGAAAAAGTGACGCCAGGTCATACAAAATGCGCATTTGTCACGCAAAATCATCTTAGCAAACCTGAAGAGCTGATGCTGCAAAAGGCAACCCCTCTCACGAAATCAGCGCCCTGACCTCTTAACATATCTGCCATATATGTCTCTTGTATTGCGAAATGCATCTTTGCAGATCCTCTTCAAATGTCCCACGCCTGCCATCGTTCTTGAAAATGCTCCAAAACCCACACGTTTACCTCATATTTTAACCATTTTTAACCAGGTGCACAATGCCGCAATGACTTGCGCCTGCCACACGAAACAGCGTCTGCACGTCCAAAAATGCACCGATCCCCTCAATTTTCAAGACTTTTTACTTCAAAATGTGCTTCGCGCCACAGCGTCGTGCACTTTTTGGGCATCTCAACTTCCAAAAGTGGTCTGAGCATGTGGTGTTTTTGGCATTTTTACTTCAAAATGTGCTTCGTGCCACAACAGCGTGCACTTTTTCGACATCTCAACTTCCAAAATGCTTTAAAACGTGCTTCGCGCCACAACGGCGTGCACTTTTTCGACATCTCAAGGTCCAAAAGTGCTCCGAGACCGTCGTTTGTTAACATTTTTGACTGCCAAATGTGCTTCGCGCCACAGCCCAGCACACTTTTTCGACATTTTTCGACATCTCAACTTCCAAAGAGTGCTCCGAGACCGTTAGCCTATAATACTTTCTACTTCCGAATGTGCTTCACGCCACTACGGGGCGCACTTTTTCGACATCTCAACTTCCAAAGATGCTTCGGAGTTGAGGTGTCTTGTAGCTTTTACTTTAAAATGTGTTTCGCGCCACAACGGCGTTGAATTTTTTATCTCTCATCTCCCCAGATGGCTCCGCGCCCGCCGCTGTAGCGAGCGTACTCTTCGACCCTCCAGAGCCACAAAACATTGTAAAAACACAGTCACAATGTTTCGTGACTTTCCTACCTTTTCGCCCACTTGCATCTTCTCTCTTCTCACTTTCTCCTGTCTGAGCTTCTCTCTTCTGTGGCTCTTTCCCATCTTGGCTTTTCCATGTCCATATTGTCGGAAGTTTGGCTTCTAAACTTCCTTCGACAATTCATGCACACATTTGTTTATGTATTGCATTGCATTACATTGCATTGCAAGACATTGCATTACATGACATTCAGATTACATGACATTCTACGATCATAAATTTATATAAATATACGTGTATTTAGATTTAAGTACATGTACATATATACATCTACATCTCCTTTCATACCGTTCCGTTCCATTACGTACATATAGCCTAAAGCGCATCACGTGCAGAAAAGTGACCTTGTCATTCGATATGCATTAAGACTAAGAAATCAATGTTCGATAATATGAATATACTGTTTATGAATATAAACATATAATATATATTTATGTATATTATATATATAGCATATTATATGAATATTACCTATGATCAAGAGATATCAAGATAACATGCAAAAAAACACATCTGCGCTAGAGACACATCTCCTGAATCACGTTGCGCAATGTCCAGCAACCCGGCAAGGTCTTGTCGGTCTCGCTGACGCTCCTGCGCCGTTGCAATCAGCCGGGAGGCAGTGGCAGCGCTCGCAAAGCATGGAAAAGGTCAAATTCTGTGGAAAAAAAGGGGGAAAATCATAGAAAATACGTCAAATCGCTGTCAAACGATGTTTTCGAATCCTCAGAAAAAACATGTCCCTGGAAAAGTTCCCTTAAAATCAGTCCTGACGGATTCCCTCCACCTGCAACGCAGCTGCAACGGACCCGAAGCCAGGATTGAAGAAATATAATGGGAACATTTGCATAATTTTTGCACTGCTTACATTGCACCGGAGTCGAGGTCTGATAGGAGCAGCGCTACAAAATGATAGGGAATGGCAGAGCGTCGAGCCAAGGCTGGCCAGGAAAACCATCGGAAGATGAAAACCTGTTTCATCTAACCAGGAACGCACGAACCTGTAGGAATCAGTGAATGGAATGCATTGCAATGCATCGCTATCACTTTGGCGGGAAAAGAGGAGACTGTTACAGCAATGGCAAAGTTGTGTCAAGTTTTTTGCGACAGCATGTCGTTGTGTAAAGTGGTCACGAGGAGACAAACAGCAATGACAAAGTTGCTCAAGCATGGGAGATTTAACGCCCAGTTGTTGAGCCACAGCTGAGACAAAGTTTTTGAGATGTCTCCCCCTTCCCTGTGCCCTGCGATTGTCACAACAATCCCAATGATGCAAAAAATCAAAAAGCGTCATTGGCTCCCAAAATTCTTCATGGAAAGCCTGTAGGTTCTTGCTAAACCATTTTTCAAGTCTTGAAAGTTCCCTCCTCTGATGACGCACCACGAGTCTTAGTTCATCTTAGTTCATCTTAGTTCGTCTTAGTCATCTTGGTTTCGGGGTTGGAGACGGCCATGGAGGGGGCGATCTGAGGCACCTCCGAGGACAAGCGCCTCACAGCTCCAAGGTCGCGGAGGGTGTCAAGCACTTGACGTTGCAAGTCCTGTCAAGATCCTCTGTGCAGTGCATCAACTGCACACTGTCACTAGTGGTCTCCAGTGAGCCAAAGCTTCAACTTGAAGCATGTTGAAGCATTCATCAAACATCAAACCATGAATAGCTCTTATCATTGTACAAGCGATGTCAAGCCAGTACTAGTGCGCACACTAAAATGTCAGCCAAAGTGGTTCATCTATCTCGGAGTCTGAGGCACACTTCATACCGCGTAGCAATTCCTTGCTGGAAGAGCTGCAAAATCGAATTCTATTTGTCTCGTTGTTTTCCTTATAGTATCTTATCGTACTTGAGTTTCTTGTCTTCCACTCCACTTTGCGGCAGCACGAAGCCTCGATATCGCGATTCTGCATAGATAGCCTCAACGCTTTACTCCATGGTTTCAAATGCAGTTGCAAAGGAGTCAAGGAACATCAAGGAATACTTGTGACCTGCACCGCCTGCACCGTGTTCACCGTTTCCAGAGTGGGTGACAATGTCCATACCATGTCCCTTCGGTCTTGAAAAGCTGCCGGCCTGTGCTTCATTTCAGTAGCATAGCTCTCATGCTTCTGCTGTATTGCCTCTGCCACAAACCATAGCTGGATTTGAACCGGGAATTCCAAAGGAGTATTCACAAGAAGTTCAGAAAACAGCTTGATCAGTTTGGAAGGTTTACACATGCTTTACAAATGGCTACTATTTGTTGTGCAATGTTGTGCATCTGGAGTTGACAGAATGTCCAAATAGGTCCAATATCCAATGCTAGGAAGTCACCTTCTATACTCCCCAAACATATAGCACCTGGAAGTCCTCCACACTAGGTCCTCAAGGATGTGCAGTCTTGAAGCTGCGAGATGCTGCGAGTAATTCTCGCGCCCCCTGGTTGAACTGCAATTCAGATATTCCAGTCTTGAATGCTTCCGCTGAATTTTCAAAGGATGAGCGCAATTTTTCTGCCGCAAATTCTGAGAGGCAGCAACAGGGCTGTCCTGCGAGCACTGGCTGAGCTTCAGTGCTGTCTTCAACCTCTGGTGACAGTTGGGGCCATAGGAATGCACCAAAGCCACAGCACCAAAGCTATGGATAAAACTTTCAAAACTTTCAAAACACCGACAGCACTGTACTGGCCAAATGCTCAATGCGTTGTCATGTCAAGATATGTTAAGATATGTCAAATAGTCATGGCATTGAAACAGAGCCAAACGACTTGACACTGCCACAAGCTGCACATCTGTAGCACCTCAGGCTTCACCTCTGCTTCCGTCAACGCCTGGCTTTTACATCATAAACTGAGCAATGATTCGAATGATTCGAATGAATTCATTAGCTCCTCCATAGGATCCAAAAGCTGTCACTGATTCAATTGTGCCAGGATCCTTCGAATCATTTAGAAGCCCATGATCATATGGAACTATCTATGATTTTTTGATATTATTTGATATGAACTCTTCTATGCATATTTGCCAAGGATTCGAGCGGAAAAACATCGAAACAGCTCGGCCAAGCTGCCTGGAGCTCTTCCCATCGGGTGTCCCAGGTGCTCCGTAGGATCTGCCAAGCACCCAGATTTCCCATGCCGTAGATTGATAAGGAATTTTTTTTTTCCTTGATATGTTCCTTTGATCCTCTGGTTGGTACGCTTTGATACTGGTAGTTGAGTGCTATATAGCTATATCTAGTGTTTTTTCAAGAAAACGCATTTCAAATCATTTCAAAGTGAATCTTGTTTGGACCTACTATGACCTATTGGAAGTCTATTGCTGTTTATTGCTTTTTATTGCACATCTTCATGGTATCACATGGTGTCGCGCCTGGAAGTCGGCTTCGTGCTTGACTTGTGCAGTGCGCACCTGACACATTTCGGTTACACAAGAAATACAATTCAAGATGCAAACAGTTGCAAACTGTTACACGCACCTCAAAAAGCATAAATAGATATAATCTAAATTAATTTAAAGGGAGAAAACTACAATGACTAACATGAGATGTTCGGCGAATCAGCTTGTGTTTACAAAAACGACTGAATTGGCCATGCGCTTCATGCACGAAAAGTACAGCAATGCACAATAACCTGTGCTCCTTCTGCTACGGTGTATTGCGCACGCTGTTGCCAAGCTTGTGTTTCCTGGCATTGCCTCCAGTGTGCCAGTCCAATTGAAATGGCTGCCTTTCCACTTTTTGCCAATTTCTGTTTCCTTTTCCTTTTTTGTCTGGAATTGCTTCCCTTTTTCTCTGATTCCCGTTTTTGCCCATTTGAGTTCGTTTTGATTGTGAACGATTCTGATCTTTTGATGATTCCCCGTTTTGCTGATTCTGCCGACAGCCGCTCTTCCTGACCTATCCAAGATATTCTCGCACATCTTAGCAGTAAAATCAAACATGGCATAGACTCGTTTGGATATGGGCACAGTATGGAGCAGTAGAGAGGGGGCGTTGGGAATCACTGAGTTTGCAGAAAAGGTAAGCAATCGAAGTTGATGAAAGGCAGAAAAGTCTCTCACCCACAATCTCACGCACACAGTCACTGAGGTGGTGGGCACTCACACAAATGAAAGATACAGCCCACAGCAACAGGCATAAATCATCATTGATTTTTACGCTGTACATCTTAAGCAAGACACAAGGGACAGTGCGTGTTGCTGATTCTACATTCGTCACATTATTGTTATATTATTCTTACATTGGTTTCTGCAATGTCCTGCAGTTGCAAGTGGAACATAGTGGAACATGTGGAACAAGGTCCTTCCAAAGGCAGCCTCTCCAATGCCTTGGGCAAGCTGCGCACGCAGCTGAGCCACATCCTCACCAAGCCTGTTTCAAGCCCAACATGGTGAGGTATATCCAATGATCCAATGATCCTCTTGGTATATCTTGGTATCACAACATGTGCTTCCAAAATCTTCAATACACATGATTAATGATATACGGTATACACATGTCAGTCATGTCAATCATGTCAGTCATGTCAGTCATGTCAGTCATGTGGCTCCTTTCACCCAAAAGACCACATTCTTCCCGGAGGTCTTGCAGCAGCTGCTCGAACACCTTGAGACTGAAGGTTCCACTTGCACATCGGCATCGCGAAAAGGGAGAAATGGAAGCGTTCAAAACTGGAAGAGCGACAAAAACACTAGAATGTCGAAAAAAAACAAAGCGCACACAAAGCTTGGCCAATATCCTCCACGTTTGGAAATCTCTAAAGTGACTTGGGTTCACCAGGAGCTGCTTTGACGGTCCCGGACTTGCCACAACTCACCATAGCTACAACCACAACTATATGGTCCCCCCTAAAAACTGTATGCAACTGTATGCGACTCTATGCGACTGTGGGTTTCTGGCCGCTTCGCTGTCTGGTGCATTGGAGATCTGCAACGGTGGCACTTTGGAGATCGCCTCACAGCAGGTCATAGCAGGGCCACAGCAAGGCCATGGGCGGCATGCAAGATCTGGAAGTGGAATCAATTGGAATCGATGACATCGCTTTATCAAACTAGTTTCTTGATGTTTCTTGTAACTGTGAAGTCTGGCCTAGTCCAAAACTAAACAAACGAACACATTTTGGAAACTCAAAATTGCATGAGATGGCAATGCTGAGTGAACACCTCAAGAAGTGCTGTTGCACAATCCATTCGTCCACCCGACACTATCACAATTCTGCTCTGCAATGTTCTGCAGCATTCAGGAAGACGAGAGATATCAGAAGATATCAGAAGATACCAAAAGATATCAAGAGTGACAACAGCCATCAACAGCCTCTAAAGTGTTGGCCAGTTGCTGCTTTATGGCCTGCCAAGGCGGTAGAGTGACTGTGACACAGCAGGTCGCATGAGAACTTAGTCCGCTTCTGGTTTACCCTTTGCAAATTGACCCTACAGTAGGTGCCAGTTATGAAATGCTCTGATGACTTGCACTTGATCAAATACATTCAAATACCAAGTGTATCATGTGTATATAATTTTTTTTCAGTTTCTTTCGAGAGCCTGAAGCTCGCAAAAGCATTTTGCTTCAGATGCTTCCCGTTTCACGGCTTCCTCTTGGCGCATCGCCTCCAGCGGGCAGAACACTTCGCACTCTCAAGATGTCTCAAGCACTCTCGCCGTCACTATAGCCGTCACTATAGCCGTCATAGCCTTCATGATTCTCGCATGTCTCGCTTGTGTGCCTCCAGGAGAACATTCTGCTTGTCTCGCAAAGCATCAATGTCTGCCCGATGGCGACTATCCTGTGGACAAAAGAACCACCGAGGAACTTTAAGTTCTGCTGCGTTTGGGAGAACCGAAGACATGGTTGAAACCTTTCCAAGGACAAATGGGACAGGATCCTCCATGAATTAGTTGCTCTCATATAATGCTTAGATAAAAACAAATCTAGAAAAATATGGTCTACCCGTTGGACTCTAGTCCTGGAGTTATTAGATTGTATCATACCCGTATAGTAACCCGTGTAGTCCGTATAGTAATACCCACAACTAATGTCATTATAGTAATGTCATCATTGATGTCATCCCTGTGGGCCTCCGCCTGCAAAACCTCCAGCTCATTGAGGCGCCTCACCTCAAATTTTCTTGTGAAACGACAAAAAACCTGCCATGAGTCTGCCATGAGTCTGCCATGTCCAAAAGTTCCGACTTGAATCGATTTCAAATGATTTCAAATCAAAGTTCATCAAAGTTCCATATGAAGTCAAAGACATCGCGCGGAACCGGAACCACTATCACACCTGAAGCTCATCCACTACGAAGCTTTGCAACTCATCCCTCAGGAGGCAGAGCCCAAAGAGGTGATATATGATATAATTTATAAATGGTCAAAAGTAAAAAGAGACACCGAAAGGTCAGATCTAAGACGAGTTGGGATAATTTGGGAAATATTGGGAATATACTCTCTGTGAAGGATTCCCACACGCGATCTCTGTCGTCGAAAGTCCTGATCTACTCTCTTTCAAAAGTGACATGTCCCTTGGTCAACGCTCTTGCACTTCACTTTGGACCTTGCATTTTGCCAACCTACATTACAACAAGGACATGTCTTCGAGCGTTGAAAAGCTTCGGCCCTAGTTGAAACATGTTCAAACATCCTGCCTCAGAGACTGCTCCAGATTGCCTCGAAGCCGGGCCTTCGTCACGAAGCACTAAACTTCATTCAATATATTTCAACATCTGCATTCACCATGAACAAATATGAACATGTTCACATGAATATTCCCAGGGTCAAGATGATTCAAAATGCTGTTGGAATTCTCCAAACGGGATGCCATATGCTGTGTTGCTGCGTGCGAAAGATGTGCTACGATTTGGTATTGTATATATTTTGATATATTTAATAATGATCTTGCTCGTCTTGCTTCTGTAAGCTACCCCTGAACTTCAAGTTTCCAGGTCCAAAGGCTTCACCCTGGGGCGATTCAACCTCGACTCAAATGCCTCGCGCCTGTTGAAGCTGGAGTTCATGAACTTCGCTTGAGATCCTACCGCTTCAAACGAGATCAAACGAAATCAAATCAGCAAGCGCTTCAAGCGTCTCGAGATCATGAGCTTTGCGAATTTAACTGTTCTATCGTCGAGGAAAGAAGCGCAAGAAGCTGCTGCATTTCGAATCAAGCAGAGTCTGAAATACGAAGGCTGCATATATTAGTGTTGATAGTGACAACATCAGAAGCTCAGTAGATCATAGTAGATCTTTGTGCATTTTTTGCGTCAGAACATAAGCTTCACAGCCATGTAATCGATGCAACCGATCGGCTCCGGCCACTTTGGGGCATGCAACAATGCGTCAATGCGCAGCGCCGACTGTATTATGGAAGTGAAAAAAGGCTTAGCTGACCAACCGAAGGATACCGAAGGTGCCAGTTGGATCCAGTTGGATAGATGTTGCCCCACTTTTAAGTTCATCTCCCTGACACTACATCGGTGTATATCCAGTCTTTGTCCATGCGATTGAATGTTCCTCCAAAGTGTTCTCTATCAGGCAATGAACGTCTCCATTACTTCGTATTATTTCCACCAGGGAGACAATCTATCCCGGTGAGAGATTTGGATCAATTCAACATGCCCATTGGGCAAAATTTCCCACATAATGATGAGGCGATCAGGATAAAAATACATCGGCTTGCAGAATTATCAGAATCACCTTCTGCAGAGGGCCAGGACAGCTCAACAATGCACCTATCATTCGTATCATTCCATTGAACGGAGACACTTTCCTAAACTGATCATAATGATGAAGTATTGGAATTGAACTCTGAGGAAATTCAAACTTTGGAGCTACAGTGTCATCATGTTGTTTGTTGGTCCTTCCTCACCTTTCCTCTTGTGCGGGTTCACAATTCAGTCAGAACTGCATTCTGTGTGGCATGACACATTGGGCCATGAAAGTCAGCACATTTGGCTCCATGCTGAACGGATCTTCTCATGCAAAGATTTGGAAGTTCGATTCAGAGTTTCAGAACTTTGCCTTCTCAGTTTTTTCTCTGGTGAAACAACTCTCTGGGAAGAGCAATTCACCAAGCCATACCATGAAGTCAAACTGCGTGTCGTCCTCGTCTTCGTCTTCGTCGTTCTGGATCTGGAACAGACCAGCTGCAAAGGCTTCCTCACGTTCGCGGTCGATGTTCAGCAAATCCATATAGAAAAACTCCTCTCGCAGACATGCCTCGGTGTGGAGCATCTCATACTCGAGCTCAGCTTCCAGAAGGCTCTGCCGAAACGCCTCCTCCCATTCCTCTGGTGTCAGCGAGGTACCAGTGCTACCAAGGGTACCAAGGTCTTCACCTCAGGGAGTTCAGAGATATTCAGGGTAGGGTATACAGCGTTTTCTATTGTAAACAAATGGTTGTCACATCTGATCATGACATTCCCACCCACCCTCCTAAGGCAGGCAGGCACGCTGTTTTGCGGATTGCCACTGCTGTGCTGTCTCACNCAGCTTCTTCGAGCTTGCCACATCTGTCCGACCAATCCAGCTTTGTCTGTATGCCAAGCTGGTCATAGTGTCAATTGTTGCGCCCATTCTCTAGCTCCCAGAATGAAATGATGCCCAGGAGGACAGGTATCTCCAAGAGTTTTGGGTCAAGCTGGCCAAGGTGTGGGTGGGTGGGTCAAAATTTTCTACCCTTCCATGTGCCAGCTTGAGCCAAAATGGCAGTTGCTGACATCATGGAGGGATCCCACCCACCACCCTTTGGCTCAGCTGTGACNAAACAAATGGTTGTCACATCTGATCATGACATTCCCACCCACCCTCCTAAGGCAGGCAGGCACGCTGTTTTGCGGATTGCCACTGCTGTGCTGTCTCACAGCTGTGTCTTTGCAGCAGCTTCTTCGAGCTTGCCACATCTGTCCGACCAATCCAGCTTTGTCTGTATGCCAAGCTGGTCATAGTGTCAATTGTTGCGCCCATTCTCTAGCTCCCNCAGCTTCTTCGAGCTTGCCACATCTGTCCGACCAATCCAGCTTTGTCTGTATGCCAAGCTGGTCATAGTGTCAATTGTTGCGCCCATTCTCTAGCTCCCTTGACTCCGTCGCGCGCTCTTTCAATTTTCCAGCATTTCTTACATGGCCTGGCTGCCTTGCTGGGGTTTCTTGTAATCTCTACCTTGACATTCTTTTTCGCGAAATTCCACCCGCATAATGTGGCCCAATTGTCAAGTGGTATTCCCCAGGCAGCTTGACCGATCAAATGCTTCGTCATGCTTCCCCTTGTGTTTGACACCACAAAGGTGTCAACCTTGGTTTCGTCATTCACCAGCGGTTTGTTGTCTGGCTTCTGAGGAGAGCTTGAAGGACTTGGTACCCTAGGCTTCGACTTGGGTCGGAGTGCTCTTTTGTTCTGGACGTCCTCTTGGATCTCTATCTCCAAGCTGCCACCCGGTTGTCGGATGCCAGTGTTCATGGGCATTTCTGTCATAGCTTCCTCAATGTAGCGGAAGATTGCGGAGGAGCGCCATCTACCTAGGAATTGTATTTGGTGTACTCCTACGCCTGCCCTGGCGTACTGCATGGCCCCCGTCCTCCTTGCGGAGTGCCCGGTGATTCTTTCGTCTATCCACGCATTCCACGATGCCACCATGTGAACCTTTGACACGTGTTTTCCCTCAGAGTCCGGGAATAAGGGGCCACTCCCGTCCATTGTTGTGAGGTCGTTCAGGGCTTTCACAGCTAGACCAAATGGGCAGTCTAGGTCACAGGTCGTCTTCCCGCAACAGGCCAAGGTGCGCCACACACCTGCTCCTCTTTGGTCCGTCTTTGACTTGGCGATGAAGAGCTTAACCTGCTTTTGGTCCACGGCCACGATCACATGCCTAGCGAGCACTTGGGCGGCTTCCACGGCCCTCAGCATCCACACAGTGGCCCACGCGTATGACCATGTGGGTCTTCGGGGCTCGTTCTTCTTGTTGCTCATGGCTTTCCACTGTTCTTCCTTGATCTCTGACAGCTTGACTTCTTGGGCTCTGACTTCAGGACCTTTGTCTCGTTGCATCGCCCTTCTGCACGTTGCCAGCTGTCTCTCAAGCAGTTGGTCCCAGTGGAAGCCTCCTTCAATGTGGAGGCTCTTGGCTTCTCCCAGGTATTGGTCTCCAGCTTTCATTCCCGTGGAGACCAAGACGGCTGCCAAGGTGGTCAGTTTGTCTGGTGTGATTGGGAATGGTTCTCCTCCCACATTTGCCAGGATCTCCAAGATTTTCTTGCGTTTCGTGTTCTTTGTGGCTAATGTTGAGGCAGAGTAGAACTTTCCTACAAAACACTTTCTGACTTTCGCCAACCATGCAGGGTCTCTAGCTTTGTCTCCCACCTTGCCCAGGGTGATCTTTGTCTCCTTCCCTGCTTTCACTTCCTTGGACTTGCGGCCGCCAACATTGCCCTTAGCACTGGCCTCGTCGCATCCATCGTCCTGACCATCATTCTTGCCCGCTCCGATGCGCTTGGAGAGGTTGTGGTTTCTTTGTCCTCCCGTTTGACTGGGCCCCAAAGTGATGAGGTCGGGCGGTGTATTGAGGTGTCCGGTGTCGGTGCTGGATCTGGCCGCTCTGGTACTCCTGCTCCTGTCGAGTTGGTGTAGTCTTGGAACTCTGGCTCGATATTCGTATGCACCCCACGCCTTGGAGTTCCATCTCGTGGGGTTGGTGGCCGGCTCTTCTGATTTGTATGTGACTTCCACAGATGGTGCCAGTCCAGTCGCTTGATACTGCAGTAAGCTTTGTAGGCTCCTTGAAGAACTTTGCCGCCCCATTGGATTCCTCTGTGGCAGAGCCGCGGCACACATGCTTGAAAGCACATCCCTGCCAAAAAGGCCATCAGCAATAGGCTCCATGCGGCCCAAATGCTGCCCTTAGGGGCGGGCGCCACAGGGTACGTGTCCGGGCTGGCCACGACCAACTCCATCTTTGAGCCTGAATTGCAGCTGAAGAAAGACCTGAGTGGGCAGGGATGTGAAGGGTGATGTACAACTGGAGGTGTGAGGATAAAGTGTGCAACACATGTCTTGCGCAAGCTGTCATGTATTACTCATTGTGTGCATGCTTTCCCTTCTTCCCGCCCCAGCGCTTCCACCGTCAGCCTACTTTTGCCGGCTGGGAAGTGCATCACAGGCAGTCGAACACCCCTCCTGGGTGAGGGATCGATTGGATCCAGGGACTACCTTCCATTCCCGGCGGCTTCACTGTCATACTGCGCTCATTCAGGGCGACAGTCCGCCGGAGCTTGATCCCTTGCAGGGCTCCCGGCATGTCCCCCCGATCATGGGGACGAGAAAGCCAGTCAGCTTCCTTGTTCAGGACCCTGCAATATGCTGAGGGATCAGCTTGGTCAGGCTCCCGTGCTCCATGAGGGCCGCTGTCTCGGACGCTAGGTAGTTCAGCGTCTTATTTGGCGACGCCAGCTTCTTTGTCATCGCCAGTGCCACGCTGCTGTCTGAGCGGATGACCACTGCCTGTCGTGCCAGTTTGGTCTCCCACACTTGCAAGGCTCGCAGCACCGCCAGCCCTTCCAGGACGCCTTGTCCAGACGCCTCCCCGTACTCAATGTCCAGGGCTGTTGCTTGCCAAGGGAGCACGGGTGCTTCGAAAGCTTCGATGGGAAGCCATTCACCTTGTTTTGTCTTGTGGATCAAGATGCCACCAATGCCCTTCCGGGAAGCGTCTGTTACCACTCCCCATGAGGGTGGCTTTTCTTCCAGCGCCTCTTGCCGTATCAACAGGAGCTCCGGTTTCTCGAATAGCGTCCTCAGCCATGGGACGGTGATTCCGAGGCGCTTTGTGGCCACAAGGCCAATCTTGCTTCTTTGATCGCCGGTGCGTTTCTTGGCTCGCTCTGGTTCCGTCTCCTCTTCCTTGAGGGCTGCAGTAAGTACTGCATACATCACAGTGACTGTCCAGCGGATCCTGGGGATGATGCCTGCAATCCAAGACAGGCGGCCCACAAACGACCGCAGTGCCCTTGTGGGGATCATTCCCCGTTTTTCCCAATCCGCCAGGGTCTCCTTTATCTCGCGCACCATCTTCTCAGGGGCTCCCAGGGTGACGTAGTGTGTGGACAGCTCAAAAGTTGTTCCTATCCACTGAACCCGTTTTCCCCTCTCTCCTTTGTGTGTGGCCACCTGGACTCCGAATGCCGCCAGGAGGTATAGGACTTTCGCCAGCTCCACGTTCCTTTCCTCCAAAGTCCCTCTGATGAGGAGCGCCAAGTCATCGATGTATATCTGACATTGGCCAGAAGCCGGATGAAACGTGGACTGTACTAATCGGCCTATCGCCGCACTCAGACGCGACATCACAAGGGGTGCTGCTTTGTACCCAAACAACATCGCGCACCAGACGATGCCAGTGCCGTTCTCTAGCCCTGGTGATATGCAGTGTTTGAGCTCATCAGGGTGGATGCCGAAATGGCAGAACGCATCTGCCAGGTCCACCAGGAAGAACTCTATCTCCGATCTCTCAAACTCCTTAGAGGTCCTCAAGACTGATCGGCTTGTCCCTTCTTCCCTGAGCTCGTGTTCTCTTGCATACATCACCCTGAGGCTGGACACTATGTCTTGGGCACGTGGGACAATGATCCTCTCTTCGACAGTAGCTCGTGCGTTTCCTTGGGATCTCCGCAGATCAATGACGATTCTGCGCTTCGTAGATCCATCTGGCTTCTGCTTGAGGATCAGCGCCAAGCGGCTTGCCGTACCTGATGGGAATCGTTTGTGGATGTCCTCCAGTGGGAGTACCTTGCAGAATCCCTTTTCAATGTATCGGTCAATTTCTATGGCCGCTTCTTCTTTCTGCCCTTCGACGGATTCATAGTTTCTGAGGCCCGCCAACTCTGTCATGTCCATCTTTTCCTCGAGAGCCTCTGGTGAATCCACGTATAGGGAAAGATGTTGGAGCTAGGGATGTGACGCTCCATTCCCAATGGTGCTCCTTCTCTTGCACATTGTCCCAAAAACTGTTCTGGGTCCCTTGCTTTCACTCGCCAAGCATCCCAAAGCTCACTGTTGAGGGGCGATTGAAACTCCACTCCTTCTTTGAGGGTGATCCCGTCCGACGCTCTGACGTCAAGGATCTCTTCGAGCCTGCGTGTCCATCTTCTGAGGATTTCCTTGTCGATCTTTGCCTCCCTCGAGCCGTAGTTGCGAGCTACGTCTATTGCTTCCGGGTTGTTGTGTGCGAAGGCCATCCATGCTTGCTGGATTTGATCGCCGACCCGTCTCACTTGGTGCAACCTCGATACTGCTACAGCTGGATTCCTCATGCCGCCGATGGCAAACTCGTTCTGGTCCTCTCTGACCTTTCTCTTGGATGGTCCCGCAGATGAGCTCGGCAATTCCTCCTTCTCCTCTGGCTTGCTCTCCAAGAACTTTGCCTCCGTGAGTTTTGCCTTCTTCTCCTGTGTGATGCTCATTGCCTTCACCGGCTCACCTTCATAGATCCTTTTCCTCCGTTTCTCCTCATTGTCGAGCCACTTGACCCGAAGTTCGCTGACCTGTGACGACTTGGTGGCCATCTGGTGCCTGAGCCACTCCAAGTTTAAGACCCTCTTCCATGTCTCTATGATCTTTGCCGCCACTGCATCTGTGCCAGCTGCTTCTGTGGCGTCCTTTCCACTGAGGGGCACGTGGGACACCCACCTCGGGCACTTGCATACCTTCGCCAGGGAGCCTATTGTCTCCAACTTTCCTGACCACCGTGCCGGTTTGAACCACCGTTGTCGGAGTTGTGATTGATATGCACAAGTGTTGAACTCTGCCGAGGACGAGCCAGTGTCTTCTAGGGCTTGCATAACCTCCGGCAGGTCCCATGCTGAGCCTGTGTTGGCTGCCCCCGGCGGATTCTCTAAGGTCGATGCTTCAGGTATCTTCCTCCTCCTGCAACTCATAACTTGACGCCTGTGTAGGTCGGCTGACATCGCCGCCATCAAGGTTCCAGAATCAGCTTCTTGCTGTTGTTGTGGGGTATTCCCCGGTAGTCCATATATGTGGTCGTGAGATCGTACAGGTGGAGCTCCGTGTTCACTGTCTCGCCACCTTACACGCGAGAAGCTTGAGCAGGGGAACCCTGAATGGTACCCGTCCCAACACCCCTCATCCATCGACTTGCCGATCTCTGAGAAGGTGTCGGGACTGGCCAGGTTGATCTCCTTGTCCCTTTTTCTATCAAGCGACTCCACATAAACTTCAAGTCTGTTCCTCTTTGCAGCTCTCTTGATGGAGGTCGCCAGCTGATCAGACTGGCCTGAAAACAAATGCAAGTACCTGAATGGCCTGTTGCTTCTGAACTCGTCCAGGGATTTGCTCTTGTTCAAGGCCTTGACGACCCGCTCTGGCATCCATGGCCATTGGTCACCGGACTGCTCTTCTGGCTTCACCTCTCCGCCTTGAGGAGCTCTGTCTCCCGCTGATGACGTGCCAGTTGGCTCTGCTGTCTCCGCCTTGGGGACCTTTGCCTCATCAGTTTCCGTCTTGTCTTCCTCCGCATCGCCATAGTCCACAGACCCGGACGTGGAGGATGAAGTACTGGTTTCAGCTTCCTTTGGTCCCTCAGCCATTTGGCCGTGGGAGAAAGCTTGAGTCCGTTGAAGCTGCCAAATCAGAGCGTTTGTGGCGCTTGCAAGAGACTGGAACATCTCTCAAATGATGTCCAAACTGGTTTCAAACTTGTTGCACAAAGTTTTCATGACGTGTCATGCACTCAGCTCACACGCACGACCGTCAAGAATGATTCAAAACTGTCATGAGGTTTCATGCAAAAGTTTACCGTTTCTTTCTGCAAACTCATTTTCAAAATGTTATGGCATGCATGAAATCATCTGCGACTGGACCCAAGAGGCATGTTTTAAGGTCGCTGCAGGTCCTCGCTTCTGTGTCGGTTTGACACCAGCGTCCAGGCTTGAAGGTCCATTCGACTCAGCCTGCTCTGCAGTCTGCATCCTTATGGGACGGCGACAGGCAGAGTCTACATTTGTGGACTCTTTTAACTGCCCCTTTGCACTCTCCACCAGGTGGAACTTCGGCGCAACTGCCTTTGCCTGATGCCCAGCTGAAGCAGATCTCCATGCCCGATTGGTCTTTGGATTTGCCTTTCCCTTTCCCTTTCTGGGGTGCGCCTCCTTTCTGAGTTGTAGATGAGCTCCTGTGCCTCGCCAGCTCTTCTCGTTCCGCTTGGAGCCTCCGCTTCTTTGCCTGACGTCTATCCCTGTTGGCCTGAGTGCGGCGTGGGTCGGCCGTCTGGCTTTGATGTTCCCCTTCACCATGAAGAGCTTTGTGACCACCTGGAAGGGCCTCCAAGACTGCTTCTTCTGTCGCCACGGTAGGTGCCCCTCTCCCACCTGCTGCAGTCCACGCCGCTGCCGGGTGGTGAACTCTTTCCGTCCAATAGTCCATATCTGCAGCAAGTTGGATAAAGATGCAAGACCATGGGCGTTGAGGATCCCAGTCTCGGGGTACCTGCCGGTTCTGTGCCATTTCAATGGTATACTTTCGCCTCAGCTTTTCCAATCTCTCAGCTCGTGCTGTATCGTCAGCTACATATATGAGCCCCCATGTTTTGGGCCATTGTATGGTGAGCTTTTCTATTTGCCGAGCGTATGCTTCTAGGGCTGCAATTGAACAGATGTTTAACATCAGACATGCAGCCCTGAAAACATTCCAAGATGCCCTCCAGGAACTGTATGATGGTGGACCTGGCAGGTCCTTCTGAAGGTACGTCCCATCACCTAGCGGTGCAAACACTCGGCACTTTTGCAATCTGCTCATTCTCCTCTCGTAGGGCGTCCACACGCTGAAATCAGTATAAGGTGCTCTGTTTTCGATGAACACCCTTTTGTGAAGTGCTGCCAATTGATTTGCTGTCGGTTCTTCTGATTCATCTGGCTGTGACCCCATGACTACTATGTAGTTCTGATACCATGCATCAACTTCTGACGCACTGGGTGGCAACAATTCTGATTCATCCTGCTGATCAATCAAACTGCTCATCTTGAGGACGCGTTCTTTCACGCTCCCTGAGGTCTTTGCCGATGGTTCTTGAGGAAGTTTATCTCGGGAGACCTCTTCCATCCATGGATCAATGTCCACGTAGTCTGATTCTGCTGTGCCGGACTGGGCTGCAACTGCTCGTCGGGCTAATCGCCACACCAATCCCACCTGAGTGGCCTGCATTGGAGTCAGAGGGCCTTGAGGCGTGACAGCATTCCCACATCCCGTCACCAGGGCGATCTTTGGCAAGGCGGCCAACAACCTGATGTCACTGCCTGGGCTGCCAACCTGTCGTTCAAAGGCCCTCCACACCTCCTCTGGGGTTTGAAAATGGTCAAGGATGTCGTCCACCGACCCAAAGTTTCTAAGGTCGTTCCAAGAACCAAAGACGGCTGACATGGCCACTCGCGATTTGCTGGCTACATTACGGGGTTTCAAAATTTTGAGCCAAAATGGCAGTTGCTGACATCATGGAGGGATCCCACCCACCACCCTTTGGCTCAGCTGTGACCCCTTTGTTAGTCAGCAATGCTTGCTTCTCATTAAATTATATTGTTATATAAATATACTATGCATATCTGTAGATATCTGTAGATACCTGTAGATATCTGCAGATAACTGTATATCATGTATATCTATCCATAAACATGTACGTATTCAGATGTGTTCAGCATATTCATGCTCTATCACGTGCTGTAACATGCAAAATGACACTTTGCTGTGCCAGGTTGGTTGAGTGACAAGTGCAAAGTTCCGTGTTTCAACATGAGTTCAACATGTGTCTGTTCTCGCTTGTGAAAAGTCACTGGAGAGGTCTTACATGGTTTTACTCTCACCATAAGGACTCAAGAGCAGCTGCCTTCCACTTTGGTCAGGTGGGTTCCCTCGTTTGGATAGACCACACCAATGGCACTGGTCGTATCAACGCCTGGAATCTCCATGAAAGTGCAGCGGTTGCGCTCGATGCGACACTACCAGGCAGAGTAAAGGAGGGATGCACAACCTATCACGACCTGTTCTCCGAGTTTTCCTGACCGAACGCATTCAAAACAAATAATACGTTGCGACAACAGAAACAACATTCCTCCTACATTTGCTGCGCAATCTGTCACTTTGTTCAAGCGTGCTGGAGCATCCTGCCATATAGCCATATCATTCTGCTGTTCGGTTGCCAAGGATCAAAGTATGCCAAGGCTCAAACCAGAGTCAGCTCTTGCACGAAAAACAACTTCTGTGAAGTGCAAATATAAGTACTTGGCCGGTTTCCCCCTTTTGACTTTAGTGCGCAAGTGTGGTAGACTTGCCGTTGTTTCAGAGCCAAATGCTGCAGATGTTGTTTGTGCAAGCAACAGAGCCAAGCATCACTAAGCATCACCAAACATCACCAAGCAATGTGACAATCGGATGTGAATTTTCTGTTCGAGTGACCAAATCTCGTTGAAGTTCCCTAGTTTTCTGTCTGAGACTTGCTGGTTGGAAGCGGAGTCTGCATGGACATGCTGCAAATCCCACCCATGTCCCATTTTTAGCTGATTCTCCTGATATATCCCGATTCATTCATGGTTAAGCATGATGCCTTGATTTCTTAATACTTATTATTTGATTTACATTGATTTACATATGATTTACGTATGATATACATATGATCTACATATGATATACATATGATTTACGTGTGATTTACATATGATTTACATGAAGTATGTCCAAGTTTCGGCCAGTTCTCTTCGGTGGTTCTCCTGCCAAACTCACTTCTCATGGAGGAGCTGCTCTGCTGCAATGGCTCCTGAAACATCACTGACTCAAACATATTGAGGCATGTTGATCATTATGTATACAGAATTACATATATATATATATATATACATATAACGTCCTATATATATATATATATATTTATTTATTTATATTTACGCTCGGGGCCCTAGGTTTCCGCAGATTGCGTTGGTTATAATTTAGCCAAATGACAAAAATTAGTGCTTCGCCACAGCGAAATGCGTATTTTATGCGTTGTTCTTGTTTATTGTTTTATTGCATTTTTACGGTCCTTTTTTTTAGGCCCTCGCAAGTTGCATGTTGTGACATGGTATAGACATAACATGTCAATCATGGTTTTCATGGTTTTCTATAGGAATTACGATGTTTCATGAAATTCATTTTTTGGTTCTTTCTTGGAATTGTTTTCCTTTATTGCCTTTCGTGGGGTAATATGAAGACTTCTCATTTGTTAATGGTATTTGCAGTGGATTTGAACATGTTGTGCAAAACGAACATGTTGATAGTCAGCCGTTTTTTCTTCTTTCATCCATTTGCAGTTGATTCTTCACTATGTTTTTCTTGTCGTGTCTTTTCTGGTATTTACAGCATTTTGTTGTCTTGCTTTTGTTTGTCTTAGTGTTTGTTTTTCGAAACAGCGTGGATATATCATTGGCGTAGCTTTGGAATTTACAAGCAACACTGTCACTACAATGGCGCCTCTCTTTTTTCACAGCTTCCACGCAGGTTCATCCCAAATTTTGGTGACCGGCTGAAGTCCATTCATGGCCAGTTCTCTGAATTTTTGCAGGGCGTCGAGGACAGTTTGCAAACCTGGCTTTTGGTTGACATTGTGCGCCGATAAGACGTTACGATGTTCAATGCCACCGGTGGTTCCTGACATAAGACCGTGTCTGCGCAACGGTCTTTTTGTGACCGAGGCTGGGCTTCAGCCGTGTTGTCACCCCCTGCCAGTACCATTCGAAAACCCATTCGGCTTTTGCCCGCACAGCCTTGCTTGACAAGGTCACGCAGCAGCACGAGTTCGTCTTTGACAAGTCCTTGCTTAGGAACATTGGAATGCAACTGTACATGACGTTAACATGCCCCACCCCAGCCCACCCAACCCTCATCAACGTAACGTCAACATAGCCTCAACGTAACATTGGAACGCAAGTGTACATGAGGTTAACATGCCCCACCCCACCCCACCCCACCCAACCCTCATCAACGTAACGTCAACATAGCCTCAACGTAGCATTGGAACGCAACTGTACATGACGTTAACATGCCCCACCCCACCCCAACCAACCCTCATCAACGTGACATCAACATAACCTCAACGTCACATGGACCGCAAGCGTACAAGACGTTAACATGCCCCACCTCACCCCACCCCTTGCGGAAACCTGGGGCCCCGAGGGTGTATATATACATCGTATAACCTAGTTTCACAATCATCCATTACGCTATAATATATATATATATATATATATATTCATGGTTCTATTCATTCATTTATGATTTCTGGCATTTAAACTTGAGGCCCAGGGGTAAGGGACGAAAGCTAGCTCGGCAGGGAGCTGGACTTGAAAATAAAGTGGGCAAGTACAGTGGCGCATTTTTTGACATANNNTAGATAGATAGATAGAGATAAAGATAGATAGACACACAGAAAGGTAGATAGATCGATGGATGGACAGGATGGATAGGATGGATGGATGGATGCACGGATGGATGGACAGATAGATAGATACATAGATAGATAGCTAGATAGCTAGATAGCTAGATAGCTAGATAGCTAGATAGCTAGATCGCTGGATAGCTAGATAGCTAGATAGTTGGATAGATAGATAGCTAGATAGCTAGAAAGAAAGAAAGATTGATAGAAAGATAAATAAATGAAGAGATATATAGCTGGATGGAGAGAGAGAGAGAGGGAGACATAGCTAGATAGCTAGATATGTAGATAGCTTGGATAGATAGATGGCTAGATAGATAGATAGAAAGATAGATAGATAGATAGAAAGGTAGATAGGTAGATAGGTAGGTAGATAGGTAGATAGATAGATAGGTAGGTAAGTAGGTAGGTAAGTAGGTAGGTAGGTTGGTAGGTAGGTAGATGGATGGATGGATGGACGGATGGATAGATAGATAGATAGAGAGAGAGAGAGACATAGACAGACAGACAGACAGACAGACAGACAGACAGATAGATAGATAGATAGATAAACAGGTAGATAGGTAGGTAAAGAGATAGATGGATGGATGGATGGATGGATGGATAGATAGGTAGATAGATAGATAGATAAGCAGATAGATCGAGAGAACAGATAGGATAGATAGGCTAGATAGGCTAGATAGGCTAGATAGCGTGATAAGTAGATAATTAGATAGGATAGAGATGATAGGTAGGTAGGAGACTCCTTAAACCATGCCCTATGAAGGATGCCAATGATGCAGAGGATGGGGAATCTGACGACGTCCTTGGGGGGATCGAGCCACAGCCAAACTGCTTGGGGAGGGGGGGGGTGGGGGAGGGGGGGGGTATAGCTCATGAAGTTTCATGGATTGGAGATTCCAAGCCCCCCCAATACCTTGCTAAAGCAAGAGGGACTTCAGCTAGCAAAAGCTAGCTTTCGTGAAAATGCAATGATAATCCTCGAATTCTATCTCAACTGGATCCAGCTAGCAGGGCCACCTTTAGTGGCACCCCTAACACCCATCATAGTCCGGCTAGCTATGTTACTTGCAACGGTGCAAAAGAGAGAAAGGAAAATCTGGAAAAGTATAAAAACGTGCCACCATGTGCCACCTAGGACCTTGCAAGGCATTGTGAATTGTGCTCCTTTTGTGCTAATGACGGACAACGAAAGAGAACCAAACAACGACCTAGAAAAGACACGAACAAAAACGACATGCTCAAATCCATACAGAAGGGATGAATGTATTGCTGCCAAATCCACAGCCCCATGCATCGTGTCCTGTAAATCTCTGCAACTTTCCATGATTTGGTCAAAGGAAGGATACTCCTGTGCATGCAAGGAAAGCGAGGAAGGATATGGCAACACTGCTACCTCTTCCGCTCGCAGTGGACCCTAGGCATCCCAAATCAAGAAGAAACATGCATAATTGCATGATGGAAGCGTAGTGTTCAAGAGAAACTTTGTGCCACTAGCCCGTAGAGGTAGAGGTTGCATGAGGCGTCCGCTAGCATGTAGCATGATTCAACATATTTCAACATGATGCAGCATGATTTTGCCGAGACCAGGCGCTGCAAGCCCTAGCAGTGTCCTTCTGCTGCTTCCTGAGGAGGAGGAATCCGGCTGGCCCAACCCTTTGAAGTTGACGTATGAATCAATGTTGTGAAATTGTTGGTTGAAGGCTGTCACACATGCCACACTTGTACGACTTGTAGTTGTGGCATGTTGTAGCATGTTGTGGCCCTCTGCTGCCTCGACTTCTCACCCAGGTGGATGCAACTGTGAAGCAGCGAAGTGGTGAAGTGGTTGTAAAATTCACCACAGACTCCGTACCATACACCTGACCCATCATGCCCTGCTCGCCTCAAGGCTTCAATGTCAGAACAAACGGCTGCCAAGGCATCCAAAAGCTCGCGCTTATCCTGATCAGCTTCGGAAGTTGTGCCAACAAAGGAATTCGGAATAAATCGAAGAGACTTGAGATGAAACCGATTTCAAACGATGCGTCCAAATAAAATGCACACTCCAAACATCTTGAACATGTTTGAAAAACAGCGTTGAGGCTTGCTCAACCATCTCACAGCGACTGTGGTTGTGAATGGCACGACAGTGAGAATAAACAATGAAGCTCCTTTGATTTCAAAAACACATCCACAATTCGATCGATTTCAAACCAATTAAGATATGACAAGATCATGTTCATCTGTGATGGGCCAATGGCCAATGTCATCAGTCCTTCTGCGCTCGTGCTTCAGTCTCACTCACTGCTGCAGCAAGGCCTTTGGACAGCTCCTGGCAAAAGATTGTGATGTGTGATGCTGGCAATGCGAAGGGATGTGAGCTCCAGGTGTATTCTGGTGTATCCATGCATATATGGAGCGATATACTTTACATTGAGGTATCACTCGGTATCACGGTATGCCGACTTCATCCGACTTCCGACAGTGACATGCCTGACATATCCTGGCATTGCCTGTTGGATCCTGTTGGAAAGGAATGTGCAGTGTTTGTGCTCCGTGAATCATGGAGGCCTCCCATTGGCGGTCAAGGTCTCCACGCACCGCCACCAGGTCTGAACCCCGCTCGGTACGCTCCGCCTTCGGTGAAGATATTCGTCAGTTGAAAACGTCTTTATAATATACATGTTATTTTTACATTTAGAAAACAATGCTTTTCAAAGGTTTTCAAAAGTCACCCATGGCATGGGCGCATCTCCTGCCTGCTGTCGCACATCCAATTCACTGAGCGCCATACCTGAGTCACCATCAACATACGTAGTGTCCACCCCGAATGCAACCAATGTCCCTCACCAAAAAAAAACATGTTGAAACCCCTTCCTGATTGCCCTCTGGGGGTTCCTGACATATCAATTGAATTCAATTGACATGGCCTTTGATTGAGTGCGATGAAATCCCTCCTACGGCAATCTACACATCAAGAAGTTCCTTTCTTTCAAATAACCTCTTTGGGATTTTTTTGGCCAGTGTCCAAAAATGCAAAATGGAATCACCTGAGTGGCTCCTCTTCGTGAAGGAATCTGACGACACCAGCTAAGTGCAGCTGGAACACTCACACGCGACTCCAGTCCGGCCATCTGCGCCTCAAGCCTGGATTCAGAATGATTCAGAATGATTCGATTCAGATACGTCATGATACGTCGACCATCTTTCAAGACCATTACTGCTGGTGTATCCCGTACGGATCTGTACGGCAACAGCACGGAGCACCTTTTTGCGGGGCTTACAGGATTCGGGTCCTGATTCTGACCGAGCAGGAAAGCATAGGACAACCTTCCAAAAAAAGATTGTCCAAATTTGTCCAATGTTCCTCTGAAAGATTCTGAAAGGATACAAAAAATCAGAAGCACCTGGCGGTCGAGCTGACTCTGGACACTCTCGCAGCCGCCGAGTGCGGGCCGTTAACATAGCTGCCTCTAGCCGATCCCTTGCAGATCCTTGCAGGAACCACGAATAACCCAAAATGTTGCCAAATCAGTATGGAAAAATCATATGGCATTAAAATGCGTATCCTGCATGCAAAGTAGACCAGCTGAGATGAACATGACCAAAAGTTCCCCCTTGATGAAGGGAGCATGGTCAAAACATGTCTGGCCAGTGTCTGTGTGAATGCCTCAGGTAGACACAGGAAAACCACGAGCCAGCTTCAACTGAGAATGGTGCCTTCAATTCAAGTCGTTTCTCTGGGATTCAAAGCTAAAGGAGCTGGAAGCTTGATCGATACCATCACTCAACTCATTACCAATTACAGATACCATTCAGTCAATGGCCTACAATGTCATTGAATGTCATTGCGTCTGAAATTAGAGGCCTTGTGTGGAAGCCACCTACACTTCAAATGCCTTGTTGGTCCGTATTGCCAAATAATGCCAAATAAAACACTGTCTTCTGTCGTCTCCTCAACTTGCTATGGTCAGTGCTGCGCACCATGATTGGGGCATGCAAAAGCGCTTTCTCTTCTCAACAAAAATTGACCAAGGATAATCATAAGAAAATTTACTCGGAGCTTGCTGCTTGCATGTGCTTGTCACATTCAAATTCTATCACCCGCAGGGTATGAAGCAGCACTGCCGCAGTGAGCTGACGACCCGACCAAGCCAAGTCAAGGTGCCAAAACAATTGAACAATTATCAAAAATCATCGAGATGCAGGAAGGTTGATCATAATGTTGAAACAACATCGGAATCTCAAATGGAAATTTCGAACCAAAGGAACCAAGTGACTTGGTGACATTGATTGTCTGACTTGGCGCATTGACTTGACCAATTGGAGTGTGGTGATGTGATTTGGGGCACTCTCTCCTGGTCTCAGTGAGTTTGAAACTGAATCTGGTGACATGGGCTTGGAAGCGCATACCCAAGGCATGCTGCAATGCCTGTGCCACCTGTGCAATGCGCTGCGCTGCGCAGGTACTCAGCGCCATGAAACCACGCGGTGTGGTTCCAGTGGGCGCTCCAGCGCTACAGGCTCTGGCCTTTAGATGCCTTGCCTGCACAACGTGCCCAAGGCCTATCAAGGCCTATCCCGCCCAACTTGCCGCTTGAAGTCACGTCAAAGAGAAGATTCCAAACCAAGAACCTAACTCCTCGAGTGCCTTCGCATGTTTGATTCCTTTGCCTTCTGAACTGCGACCACACAAGTGAGGAATTGGAATTGGAATTGGTAGGAATTGATACGAAATCATTGCAGCGTTGTATATCACGTGCCTCTTCCAGGTGGGGGGTTCACCCGCAAATACCACTTGGCGAACCTTAGAAGTCTACACATATCTACACATGGGGTCCCACATGGTATTGCTTGAACATGTTTGAACCATCAGGTATGAGGTTGGGACGAATTTGGACGTGCATAACATCGCAATCCGTGAAGAAAGTCATGATTCATTTGAGGACTTGTATTCTTCACATGTTTGCTGTACATTTCATTGCTGCATTCCCAACAATCATTGGATTGGTTTAAGGGAAATTTTACAGGAAACCATGGATTTTCCCATGAAATATAGGGGTTTCCTGTAAATTTTCCCCTAACCCAATCTAATGAAACAAGGACTGGAACGGGCAATGATATGAAATGACAGCAAATACAATACCAATGAAGTCTCAATGATGTACCAAATGTCATGTCACTAGACTTCAGAAAAGCAAAGGCGGAAGCAGTGTGGAGATCGTGAAGAATGTTGTCGAGTCCTGAGTCCACCGGAGTCCTCCTGAGTGTTTTGCTCCAGCAAGTCAATTGCGCCATTGTGGTCTTCGTCCACCTTGCCACTGACTCGCCAACACTGGAGAGGTCTAAAACAAGTACTGTAACATCATGAACCAAGATATTTAATATGAACAAGCAATGAACATATATGAAAAGAGGTGACAAGACCTCATTTTCCGTGCAGATTGTACCGGATTCTACTAGTGTGCAACGTATACTGGTGTGCAGGTGGCAAACCCAGCAGGAAATTGACGTTCTGAAACACATTGAGCAAGTCCTCAACATAGACTTGAGGCCAAAGGGAAGGGGACGAAAGCTGGTTGGGCAAGGAGGGATGTGTGTTGAGAGAATATGTGGCCTACCATTCGATGTTGCTGACGCGCTCACGGCAGTGTGTCATGATGCTAGCTCGCATGCGCCATAGTCATTCCACAACCCTCCCCCTGACGTCCTAGCACACCAGCGTCAACATTACGCTGCTAGCATCCTACTTGCCAAATACAAAATGCCCCAACCGAACGCGCTTCGGTTGAGCCACTTTGCAACCATCTGATTGAACCTCTTTCCCTCGGCCTTTCCTTCCTTGTTCCTGTCCACGACATATTNCCGAACGCGCTTCGGTTGAGCCACTTTGCAACCATCTGATTGAACCTCTTTCCCTCGGCCTTTCCTTCCTTGTTCCTGTCCACGACATATTCTATATATGATCTATTTATGTGACTAGGATGAATATATCTAAGTATCTCCATCTGCCTAGCGACATATGGATATTTCATTCTATAGTCTATATGTAAAAGTATATCTGTATATATATATATATATGTATCCACTATACAAATAACCCAGTCTTAGAATGGGGTAACTTAAGTGCATACATCCATCGAACAAGAAATGTGTTGGAATCTCAAGATGTGCGTCTTTTATTCCTCGCCAAGACCGGGTCATGTTGTCACGCAGTCCTCTTGAGGAAAAGGAATACAAGATCCGAGTGGTTGTTTTTCTCAGTTCATGACATTACATTACATTAAATTTACATTTGCATCATTTACATTTACATTACATTACACAATTTGACTATATAAATGTGAGCTTAGATAACATTAGATTGCATTAAATTAGATTGGACTGACGGTGAATATTATGTGTGCGCGCGTGGGCATGCGAACGCTTGGTCGCAGATGAAACCCAGCGAGATGGACGCAGCGGGGTTTGAGCCCGCGAGGGGGGGGGTCAGGTTAGAAATGAAAAATCCTTTCCAAACAGGGGGCCCCGAAACCAGTTCGGCATGAAAATCATGCGAGCTGCATCCAGTCTCCCGGCAATACATTGCTAAAGCAAATCCAACTCCAGCTAGCAACGTACTAGCAGTATGTATCATTTTAATATAATTTGATATAATGGTATGTCAATATGATCGCATGTGTATATGCATCTGCACTGCTTGAAAAATATTGAAAACTCAGCACAGTCATCACCAAGGATTTGCCTCTTCCCATAGGATGCGAAACCTTGACTCAACCACCTGACGAGGATTCTTGGTTGGGAATCTCAAGAGCAAACCATGTCCATCGTCTGGTAATGTTCCAGCACGTGAGAAGACACATCTAGAATCTACTGAATTTATCTAATTGAGTTGTCTTCAGCGTGCCCGATTAAATCGTGAAGCCTAGCATGTCCTAGCATTCTGCACTTCCAAGCAGAATCCACAGACTCAAATTTCGAACATATTCAAACATATTCAGACATACTCAAAAGTTTCAAACGATTGGAAGATGCTGAGCCTCCAGAGGGTCAACACCGGCAAGGCCCGCATAGCATGCACAAAACTCTTGCTGGTCCAAGAGGCCACTCCTTTTGAAAGCGAAAGCCACAAAACACCACAGAACAAGAGAATGCAATGTCAATGCACATGTCAATTCCATGTCGAAGCAAGGTCTTCAGAGTTCAATTTCCAGGTTCCAAACTTTCAAAACGTTGGTCCATGAAGTGTCCTTTGCGGATGTAGGAAATTGTCTCTCTTTGTATCATCGATGCGTACAAGACTCGAATCTTTATCGGCTTTTTCGAACGCAGCTTTCACCCGCTCCACCTCAGAGTCTACATCTCAAATTACACAAATTATAACATACTGCAACGAGTAGATAGTGCGCATGTTTTATCATCTTACAGTATGGCGTTCAACACCTTCAGGGACACAAAGGCAAATTACTATAGCAGCTATTTGCACCAACAATGCCTCTTGGGGGTTCAGCCCCAACCCTTCTGGTTGTGGCTCAGCGACATCACTTATATGATAGCCTTGCTTCTTGCAGAAATGCCTGACCCGCCGCTCCTGCACACGCTGGAACTAGAAACAAGCAGTGCTTTGAGAAATACGAAGTGATCCTGCGGATTTCAGGGAACAACACCTTGACACAAACAATGCTGACTGACATTGAGTCGCAACAATCACTCATAATCAAGGTGGCTTCTGCGCCGCATCCACTCGAATCGTGTAAACCACTGCCATGGAAGCTTGCGGCTGCAGTCCAGCGGATCTGGAACCATGATTTCTTCACTCCATTGATGGCTATTATACCTTGGAAAATGGTTGGCAGAACACTGGAGAACTGCGACCTTTGGCTTGAACTATACAAGTACCACTTAACACCGAAGAAGCAGCAAAAGAATGGACTGCACGTGGTCTCCCGCTGAATCGGAGATGTTGAAGATATTGTGAGCTATATGCCGCTTCTTGAGGCAACTGGCTGGTACAATAAGGCTTCGACCATTCCAAAAAATCATCTTCAGAGAGGCAGGTATCCTTCAGTGTTGAAACATGTTAAAACATCAACACTCTGCACTCTGAAATCGATCGACTTCATCTTGGCAACGGACACTGACAATATATGAAGAAAGTATTAAGTAAGTGAGAGAAATTGGCAATGACATTCACTGACATTCACTGACATTCACTATCCAAAACAGTCCTTGGACCACTCTGGATCGAGGAGATGGCCAAGTGGCTGATTCTCATCAATGCCACTAAACTGACCTCGGCCGCTCACCGTGTTCACCCCATCTTTGAGCGGTTCCGTGCCAGAGGTTCTCTGCATTGCCTTCAGATCACAACACAAGTGACGAATGTGCTGATTTATGTCTAAAATATTCTATAATCTGTGAATCTCTACATTTTGCAATTATATATATATATGTATATATATACATATATATATATATATAGTTAGGACGAAGGCTCCAGGTTCCCCGGAACTTAATTCATTTGCAATTTGGTTGGCATGATGAAATGTCATTGCTCACTGTAGTTTGCAGCATTTTGTTGTGTCCCATGAAATTATGCATGCAATGCATTCATCTTGCGGACAACATGTTCCAGGAATGTTGGAATGAAAATCATGAACTTGGAATAGTTTTTTGGGTTGATTCAAGGCATTGTTTATCAAAGCCATTGTAATTGCGTACTCATAGACTTTGTCTGTTTCAATGGAAGTGAGGAAAATGTCATTTTTACTGTAGAACCATGGGCGAAATGCACATCGTCTTTTTTCAGGAAGTCCACAGCGCAGTCTTGAAAGCATTTGCAGGAGACAGAGAACCGTTCACTTTCTGACGGTGGCAACGCAATGCATCAAGGGCAGCTTGAAGACCAGGCTTTCGATGATTGTCGAAAGCTGACAAAATGTTGCGATGTTCCAAAGAGTCTTTGGCTCCACCCAACTGGCCCAGTCTTCTGAGTTGGTGTTTGCAAACATCTTCAACGTAACAAACATCTTCAACGTAACAAACATCTTCACGTAACAAACATCTTCAACGTAACAAACATCTTCAACGCAACAAACATCTTCAACGCAACAAACATCTTCAACGTAACAAACATCTTCACGTAACAAACATCTTCAACGTAACAAACATCTTCAACGTAACAACATCTTCAACGCAACAAACATCTTCAACGTAACAAACATCTTCAAGGCAACAAACATCTTCAACTTTACAAACATCTTCAACGCCCCCCACCCACCCTTCTGTACACAACAACGAAGATTAACACTGCAGCATCTTGTCATCTTACGAAACACACATGACGTATTAGACCCCCCCACCCCCTGTATAATACATGGCAAAACTCCAGGTTCCTCGAAGCTCCGGGGAACCTGGAGCCTTGACCCTATACTTATATATATATATATATATATGGGAGTTGATCAAAATTCCTTTTCGGGGAACGACCATTCTTCACGAATCAAAATGTTACTTTCGCGAAACTTTCGCGATCTCCATGTTTATCTTTCGCGGAACCCATGTTGGGCAACAATGCCTCCTCTGGAAATTCATTCGCCACCTACCCAAGCTGCCAAATTATCACGGATCACTTCTTGATAGCTTTGTGAACATGCAACCAGCATCACGGGATCCCTGATCAGGGTACTGATTAGGCAATCTTTTTTGCAAGGCTTACTGGACCACCCCCTTCAAAACCAACTTTGACTTCCGCCCGCTCCTTCGCAGAACTTTCGCGGAACTTTCGCGAAAATAACCCTATCCGTAGACCTCATGCA
The DNA here is from genome assembly GCA_003297045.1 of Symbiodinium sp. clade C Y103. Classification (NCBI taxonomy): domain Eukaryota; class Dinophyceae; order Suessiales; family Symbiodiniaceae; genus Cladocopium; species Cladocopium sp. clade C. The sequence continues at coordinate 314,328 of BGPT01000573.1, read as the reverse complement.
GCCATCAGCAGGGGGCCCATCATAGGAGAAGCAAATGCCAGGGGCCTTGGCGTCTGGTTCTCGCAACACCTCACTCTTGGAAGCTTGGCTGCTGCATTTGGAGCTGGTTTCTTGAGACTTCAGAAAGCAACGTTAGGCAGTACCAGCCGCAGGTCCAAAGGTGTGCTTCAGGACCATGGTATTTGGCTGTTGCGAAGCCTCACCTTTGGAAGCTCGGCTGCTACTTATGAAGAAAAAGGCTGCTACCAATGCTAGCCCNGGTGTGCTTCAGGACCATGGTATTTGGCTGTTGCGAAGCCTCACCTTTGGAAGCTCGGCTGCTACTTATGAAGAAAAAGGCTGCTACCAATGCTAGCCCTTCTACATGCGGGTCTTGGAACCTGACACGCACAGCATCAAAAAGAAACAATCCTGCAAGGAATTACATTGAACTATGCANCCTTCTACATGCGGGTCTTGGAACCTGACACGCACAGCATCAAAAAGAAACAATCCTGCAAGGAATTACATTGAACTATGCATCTTATAGTGAACTTATCGTAGTTCATAATATCCAACTTTCGCGAAACTTTCGCGCATAAAATTGTTACTTTCACGAACTCGAAAAAAAACTTTCGCGAGGGTCTCCAACGTAACATGAAGGCTTTCGCAATTAAAACTCTTTACAAGGACCTTTAGATCAACTGCCATATATATTTATTTATTAAAATATATTGTTATATACACTGTGGAAATCTGAAGATGATGTACTGTGTAAGTATGAATTTGATTGAATTTGCTTCTCCATTGGATGAAACCTGCATTTCGCAGTCCCTTTTGCAAATGCGGTCTTCATCCCGACGAAGGAGACTGAAGGGACAAGACCTTGAACCTGTTTGGACCTGTTTGGGGCCGACATAAGAAGACATCACACTACCCTATGGCCCATTGTATGGCAATGTCACAATCATTGTTGCCAAGAAGCAAAGCCAGTTCTTCAGACCTTGAACAGGTAGGAGCTCAGCCTGATGTGAACCAAAAGCAAAATCTTGTAAGGTTGGACCAACTTGGACACACAGTGAGACTCCGATCCACTGTCCACAATGCTGGCTCCAGCCGAATGATTCAACCAGTTGTGGCTTTAAAGTAAAACTCTGCACTTCTTCGTGTCTTCAAGCGCTTTGAGTATTCCACTGTCTGGTTCTGCTCATTTGTGTGGTAGCACTTTCATCATGTCCCTTTGCTTTGACCCCTGAAGCATATTTGTGTACACGATTATGCTTGTGGATGTTTGTCGATCGTATTGACACTGCGCAGCCAAAGTCTCGAAGGAGGCTTGGAGAAGGAATGGCCCCTAAGAAATCACTAGAGACATGTTGCGTTCCAATCTCGCATACACGGTACAGCACATCCTCACTCGTGATCCTATCAGACTTGATTCCTTGGACTTGGCTTTGCGGAAATTGCTCCTGATAACGCATTCCTCCTCGTAGCCTATGTGTCATGCCAGGCTAGTCCACTATCTTGGAGAACCAATTAGCTTCCGCTCAGAGACACAGTGAAAACACCTGCTTGGGTTTGAAGTTCCGATATGTTCTGATATGTTCCGATATGTTCCGATATGTTCCGATGCCACCAACAAACCTGTGATTGCTACGCCTCTTTCTGGCGTGGAGGCATGGAAAGGTTTGGAAACGAAAGCAAAGCAAAACAAGAAAGAACAAAACAAATCAAAACAAGCAACTGACAACATCTATGCGATTCCTTTGTTGCGAAATGTCATTGACACGCGAAACGAGTAAATGCAGACATGTGTACAAGTTCCCTGGCTTTGAACGTTTCTTTGACAACAAAATCACATGGCCTCAACATCCTCCGGATCACAATATCTCTCCAGGGCTGTCTTGTAGTATCCCATCACTCTTCTCACTTCCTCTTCCTTGAGACAAGAAGCCGCTCAAAGGGAAGGACATCAAAGATCATCAAAGAATAAATAGGACCATATAGGACCAAGCTTGTACAATCTTCTATGCCACAAATATGGTCGAGAGAACTGGTATGACCCCAAGCCAAAGGCTGCAAACGGTTCAACAAGCGCTGCAACCATACTGCAAGGTGAATGGTTGCAGATTGGCGAAGATTCGTTTGGATCCCACAAAAATGGATGGCATTTTATGGAACTCAAAAAGATGGTGCTTCCAAGCTGCACTACTAAAGGCAAACCTCTTGATGAGTCTCTTGACACCTGGGTTCTAGAAGCAGAGCCACATCGTCGAAGTCTTTTGGAGGTCATTGGCCAACATCATGGACTGGATCTATCGTTTTACACAGGCATACACTTTAGACGTCTCTCGCTATCACCCCAGTAATTCTTTGCACTGCACTGGTATGAAAAAACATTGCATGACTGCAGATGGGTGGAGACTGTATGAGTACCCCTAGGAGTACCCCTAGGAGTATCCCTAGGAGTACCCCTAGGAGTACTTTTTGAATCCTTTTGACATCTGAACTTGCCACCCTAGGTTTCTGCAGCATTTTGCAAAGGCTATGGGACCATGCCACTGCTGTATCTATGGAACATCCAAAGTATTCCACGATACGGAAACACACAACCACATACAACCACAACAAACCAAAGAAACACAGCCGGTTTCAATCTTTCAAGATTTTAATCGTCATTGCGTACAGTTTCGTACTAAAACACCTCTTGAAACTCTTGAGTCTCTGGCGGTCTTCTTCTGGCTCCTTGTGGTTAAGATTTACAACGGGAAAGACTGTGCAGACTCACACAATTCACATCTCAATCTGAAGCTTTGTCACTTTGTCAGTGTCAGGGCTTTGCTAATCCTGCCTTGATTTTCACTGGTGGGACAAAAGGCCTGGGCTTTGAGGCTTGAGCATCTTGCGAATCACACTGGTGATACCCGAGAAATTTTCTCCAACTCTCACATTGACGAGCACAATCCACGGTCTGTGTGTTTTTGAATGTTTCTGAATGCTTCTGAAATCTTCTGAATGTTTCTGAATGTTCACAAGACAAGGTTAAACGGTCAAACCTCCAGCGTGGTTGGCCACCACAGTTCTGTCTCGGAATGGTTCCGGAGTTGAGCACTTGCAGAAGATAGCAAAACCCATCAAAAAACAAGAAAAAACAACGCCTTCATGCCTCTATTTTTCTCCAAGTGGCATCACGTCTGGCAGAACTTTGTTGTTTTGCCTCAAGAATCGATTAGTTTGGACAAATGTAGAACAAAAAAAACAAGAAATGTTCGAAACATGATTCAAAACCAAAAGGTTCTCTGTGCGTGGTGTGTAGCCGGACTGTCTAAAAGTCTAATGATTCCGAAGCGTTTTTCCTAAACTCCCGGCCTGAATGCCACAAAAGTCATGCGAGTCTTTGAGATAGACCTCCGACCGCCCTGGCAAAAGCAGAAGATGGAAACTATTTGGAAACTATATGGAAACTATATGGAAACTATTGAAAACATACATAAAAACTATGTGCAAACCATTTTAAAGAACTATTTTAAAGTATGGTATGAAACGATCACAGGGAGATGGAGATGAAGGAAGTTTAAACCAAATTGGAAACAACTCCGGATGTCTCCTTCATCTCCCACTAATCCCTGTCGCGATTGAAAGTTTATTTAATTTCATCTCAATTCCACAATCCCACTCAATCAATAGGCGAATTAGGGGTAGAATATTGCGAAATTACGAACATCGGTGGAACAGCTGAGCCAGCTGAGTTTCATGTCTTCGACGACTTCAAGTATTGTGGCAGATTATAATGGATTAGATGGATGTAGATATTTATGTTGATACATACATATATACATACATCATAAACAATATATACATCATAGATAATATATACATCATATATGATATATACATTTCCATACTTCTTACGTAACTATATTTGGAATTTGAATTATAGTTCTATTATATACTGTATATATATATATATACATATTTTCCCGAGATCGTCTGCGAAGGGTTTTTCGTAAAAAGGGGGCTGCACAGCGCATATTATATCTGCATATCTTTTAACATCTGCACATCCTCACATCTGCATATCTTCACATCTTCATATCCGCCGACCCCTGCCGACAGCATGGGGAGCGCGTTAGAGGAGGACTTACCAAGAACAACGCCGTTTTGGAGGCTTTAAGACAGCTAGTTTTCTTAGAGGTTCAGAAGGTGACGTTAGGCAGTGGGGGCCGTTGCCCGCAGGCCCCGTCCGACCTTCAAGGCCCGGCTGTTTGAGTGTGGCGCAAGCGCCGTTTTTTGAGCCTTGGCGGCTGGNGGCAGTGGGGGCCGTTGCCCGCAGGCCCCGTCCGACCTTCAAGGCCCGGCTGTTTGAGTGTGGCGCAAGCGCCGTTTTTTGAGCCTTGGCGGCTGGGAGACTGCTATAGTTTTCTTATAGGTTCAGAAGGTGACGTTAGGCACTGGGGGCCGTTGCCACAGGCCCCGTTCGACCGCAGGCGCCGTTTTGGAGCCTCGGCGGCTGGAAGACTGCTATAGTTTTCTCATAGGTTCAGAAGGTGACGTCAGGCACTGGGGNCCGTTGCCCGCCGGCCCCGTCCGTCCTTCAGGGGCATGGTGTTTGAGCGTGGCGCAGGCGCCGTTTTGGAGCCTCGGCGGCTGGAAGGCTGCTATAGTTCTAGCTTCAGAAAGCGACGTTAGGCACTGGGGACCGTTGCCCCCAGGCCCCGTCCGACCTTCAGGGGCATGGTGTTTGAGCGTGGCGCAGGCGCCGTNGCCGTTTTGGAGCCTCGGCGGCTGGAAGACTGCTTTAGGTAGCTTCAGAAAGACTGCTATAGTTTTCTTATAGGTTCAGAAGGTGACGTTAGGCACTGGAGGCCGTTGCCCGCCGGCCCCGTCCGTCCTTCAGGGGCATGGTGTTTGAGCGTGGCGCAGGCGCCGTTTTGCAGCCTCGGCGACTGGAAGGCTGCTATAGTTTACTTCTAGCTTCAGAAAGCGACGTTAGGCACTGGGGACCGTTGCCCCCAGGCCCCGTCCGACCTTCAGGGGCATGGTGTTTGAGCGTGGCGCAGGCGCCGTTTTGGAGCCTCGGCGGCTGGCTTCAGAAAGCGACGTTAGGCACTGGGGGCCGTTGCCCGCAGGCCCCGTCCGACATGGTGTTTAATTAAGCGTGGCGCAAGCGCCGTTTTGGATCCTCGGCGCCTGGAAGACTGCTATAGTTTTCTTATAGGTTCAGAAGGTGACGTTAGGCACTGGGCGCCGTTGCCCGCAGGCCCCGTCCGACCTTCAAGGCCCGGCTGTTTGAGCGTGGTGCAGGCGCCATTTTGGAGCCTCGGTGGCTGGAATTTTTTAAAGTTCAGAAGGTGACGTTAGGCACTGGGGGCCGTTGCCCCCAGGCCCCGTCCGACCTTCAGGGGCATGGTGTTTAAGCGTGGCGCAGGCGCCGTTAAGACTGCTATAGTTTTCTTATAGGTTCAGAAAGTGACGTTAGGNCAGGGGCATGGTGTTTAAGCGTGGCGCAGGCGCCGTTAAGACTGCTATAGTTTTCTTATAGGTTCAGAAAGTGACGTTAGGCACTGGGGGCCGTTGCCCCCAACCCCTTCCATCCTTCAGGGCCCCGCTGTTTGAGCGTGGCGCAGGCGCTGTTTTGGAGCCTCGGCGGCTGGAAGGCTGCTATAGTTTACTTGTAGCTTCAGAAAGCGACGTTAGGCACTGGGGACCGTTGCCCCCAGGGCCCGTCCGATCTTCAGGGGCATGGTGTTTGAGTGTGGCGCAGGCGCTGTTTTGGAGCCTCGGCGGCTGGAAGGCTGCTATAGTTTTCTTATAGGTTCAGAAGGTGACGTTAGGCACTGGGGGCCGTTGCCCGCAGGCCCCGTCCATCCTTCAGGGCCCCGCTGTTTGAGCGTGGTGCAG
>BGPT01000573.1:283096-296186 GCA_003297045.1 Symbiodinium sp. clade C Y103 | reverse complement strand
ATGGACATGTTGTCTATATATGTGAATAATTTCATATATATATATATATATACATATTCAAATTTGATGAACTGGCATTGCCGCTGTCTTCCCCATCCCCTCTTATCTGCTGCTTCATCATTTTTTCCACTTTATTTTTGGTAATCATCCAGTGAAACACAAGCAGCAGCCGAAGAACCCACCTGCAGGAAGCCATCCANGAAGCCATCCAAAAACATCATTGCATCCCACAAACAAGTCAGTGTTGTGATAACATGCAATATCAGGGGTCGGCGGCAGTGGGCGGCAGCCCTTTAATTTTCACATCTGCACATCTTCACATTTTACATCTGCATATTTTCACATCTGCATGTCTTCGCATCGCATGTCTTCACATCTGCATTTCTTACATCTGCATATCTTTCATCTGCATATCTGTCTTTCCTCTCTCTCTTCTCTTTTCTGCTAATTTCTATTTCTTTCTTAAGGCGGGCAGTGCCAACGAGGGTGCACGAGATGCAACCCTTTCGCACGGAATGAGGTTCGATCGTCAGAAACTGGCGTAAAATTGCGATTTATCTTGGTCCCTGCAACCCTTTCGCACGAAATGAGGTTCCATCGTCAAAAACTGGGGTGAAATTGCGATTTTTCCTTGTCCCGCGCAACCCTTTCGCGCGAAATGAGGTTCGATGGTGATATTGCGATTTTTCCTTGTCCCGAACAGGGTCCCCAAGCATAATGGGACGTTTGGATCTTAAAATCGGCAAAAAATGACAAAAACTAGGGTAAAAGTGCGATTTTGCTTGGTCCCAAACAGTCCCCAAGCATAGTGGGACGTTTTGGGTCTTAAAATCGTCAAAAAGTGAGAACTAGACGACGGATGGCCCGAGAGCGAAGAGAAGCAAGTCAATCAGATGTAAGTATCAGGTCAATATAATAGAAGGTGATGAAACAAAAGATGATGAAACAAAAATGTAGCAATTGATCTTGAGAGAGATGAAATATGTGAGATATCAAGATGTGTGTAAATGCTGCTGCGTGTAACAGCATCTGTGTGTAAGAGCGTTTGTGTGAAAAAGAGTCTGTGTGTGAACCCTTTTGTGTGTAAACATGTCTGTATGTACTTGCGTCTGTGTGCAAACGCGTCTCTGTGTAAACACTTCTGTATGTAAATGCAACTGTGTGTAACAGCGTCTGTGTGTAACAGCGTCTGTGTGTAAACGTGTTTGTGTGTAAAAGTGCCTGCGTGCAAAAAGTTTCTGTGTGTAAAAGCGGTTTGTGTGTAAAAGCGTCTGTGTGTAAAAGGGGTTTGTGTGTAAAAAAAAAGGGGGTTGTGTGTAAAAGGAAATTAAAAGGGATGTGTGTGAAAAAACCTTTGCGTGTAAAAGTTTCTGTGTGTAAAAGGGATTTGTGTGTAAAAGCGTCTGTGTGTAAAAGGCCTCTGTGTGCAAAAGCATCTGTGTGTAAAATGCATCTGTGTGCTAAAGGAGTTTATATGTAAAAGCGTCTGTGTGTAAAAAGGTTTGTGCGTAAAAGCGTCTGTGTGTAAAAGCGTTTGTGGGTAAAAGTTTCTTTGTGCCAAAGCGTCTGTGTGTAAGAGCGTCTGTGGGTAAAAGAGTCTGTGTAGAAGGGGTTTGTGTGTAAAAGTGTCTGTGTGTAAAAGGCTCCGTCTGTAAAAAATGTCTGTGTGTAAAAGGGATGTGTGTGTAAAAGCCTTTTTGTTTAAAAGGCCTCTGTGTGCCAAAGAGTCTGCGTGGAAAATGCATCTGTGTGTAAAAGGGGGTTGTGTGCAAAAGCCTCTGTGTAAAAGGGGTCCGTGTGTAAAAGCGTTTGTGTGTAAAAGCTTCTGTGTAACTAGACGAAGGATAGCCCAAGAGCGAAGAGAAGCAAGGTTATCAGATGTAAGTATCAGGTCAATGTAGTAGAAAAGGATGAAACAAAATGTAGCAGTTGATCTTGAGAGGGATGAAATATGTGAGATATCAAGATGTGAAGCTGAAAGATGAAGAGATGCATTTGTCATGGGAGAGAAATAAAGTAAGAAGGGGAAGGCACGCATCACAGGGAGGAAGCTATACAAACTATACGGGTTTGATACAAGCAGATGAAAGAAGATGAAGAAAGAAGAAAGAAGAGGAAGAGGGTCTAGGAATCTAGGATGTGGAATATGTCAGAAACACGGTTACACACAGACGCTCTTACGCAGACACGCTACCACGAACAGGCACACGCGGACACTTTGAAAAACAAACACCGGGGACACTCATTTCAAAAGCCTGTGTCAACAGACGCGTTTCCACAAAGACGTTTCCACACACAGACGCTTTTACACACACTGCTGAGGTTTTTTGGTTGGTGAGGAAAGTAGAACTTCTGGCCGCCTTATGCCTAAGTGCCCTCAGGTCAAGGTATGTCGATCATGGTCGAGCATCACGTAAGTTGAACCTGAATACCGAATACCTAACCAACTTATACTTGACAGCTTCTTGAGCCACAGTTCCAAAGGAAGCAATTCAAAATGAAGCAGGTACATGGTTGAGCGTCCTCAAACCACTTCCCTTCCAGTGACCCAGCTTCGTTGGATCAGGTCAGTCACTGGAAGCCTCATCCCCCTGCATGACTGAATAGAAATAGTTATTGATGTTTGAAGGAATCCATAAGTGATAACGGGTTTCACACACACACACACAAGCCCCTTAGGGCGACTATAAATAACAAAACGGGCAGATCGATCGTCGGCCCACCCCGTCACTCAGACAGCAGAACTCCATTCCACAAATGGACGTAATCGATGTTGAAGTCTCTTAATCTGTTTCTGAATCTGTCCTTCAGAGTTCCGTTTGAAAATCTGCCATTGTGTCAACAACAAATCTTACCCATATTGGATCAAAGAGTGTGACAACTTCCATCTCACCAGCCACTGCTCAAAGTGAGATGTATTATGCTGAAGAAACTGTGTCCACGAAGGCGGAAGCTCTTCAGCCATGTGTTGATGACACACACACACACACGAGCGGGGCGGAGGGAAAGGAGGGGAGGGAACAAAGACAGCCAGCCACAACAAACAACGGGGAAACAAGGGAAAACAACAAAGGCAGCGAACAGGCAGAAGGAGCACACAACAAGCAGGCAGAACAAAGGAAGGAAAGGAGGGTGGGGGGAGAAAGCACACAGGAACCCAACCCTGGCACGCAGAAGGAGCAGACAGCATAAAGCACAACAGGCAACAAAGCAAAAACCACAGCAGCGAGAAGACTGAAGCAGGACAGCCAACGGGAGGAACAAACACACACCTGAGCTATGGGCAGGGGAGGAGAAGGGTTCGGCGGGTGGGAAGAGGGGGAAGGAAGAGAAGAAAGACAAGAGGACTGGAAAAGAAGGGAAGGGGGTGTCCCAAGCTATGCGTGCCGCATCCATGGACCCACTGGGGAGAAGAGGAAAGGCGCACCCCGCTATACCCAAGTATCCAGGGTCGCACCAAAAGAAGGGGGAGGGGATGCCTGGAGGGATTAATCGGTGTCCTTCGGAAGGACTAATTCGTCCAACGTTGGGACTAGTCCATACATGTGATTTTGCACTCATGGCAGGGTAGCCTGTCATGATCGCTGCTGCGGTAGGGGAGCCCAATTGGGAGCCTCCGAGAACTGCTCGTGGCACGGTTGCCTCTTAGAGCAGCATGGCGGTCAAAAGGTTCGACGGCGAGGACAAGGATCCAGGAAAGCAACTGAAGAAATGGCGAACGTGGGCGTTGGCCGAAATGCTGAACATCAAGGATCTGACCAAGGCACAACGAGCTCCTTGGTTACTGCTTGGGACGCATGCGAGCACTTAAGTCTCGAGCAACTTGCTGATGAGACCGAAGGTGAAGCGCTGCTTTGGAAAACTCTGCAGGACAGGTTCCCGGAGAAGGAGCAACATGACATGATGGGCGAGATTTTAGGTGAAGTCTTCGCCTTAGGTGCTCTGGACCAGGAGACAACAAAGCAGTGCGAGAGGCGTGCTCAGGTCAAGCTCCCATCTCAAGCCAGGGGATGGATCACTTTGAACTGTACTGGACTGAGCGAACAAGAGAAAGCAATTGTGAAGGCGAAGACACAGGGCAACTTGGAGTTCGACGCCATCTCAGCTGCCTTGAGATCATGTTTCCCTCAGTATCGAGCCTCAGGCAAGAAGAAAGCAACATCTGTGCTTCAGGCTGAACTGGATGATGATGGTCGAGTGGATGCCAGCTTTGATGATGTCGAAGAATTCCTGGCCGAACACAACACCATGTTCCAGGATGATGTCAAAGATAGAGATGAACAATACTCTGAATCAGAGGCCGCAGAGGCCCTTGCAGTATCATGGAGGGAGAGACGCATAGAGATAGCCAAGTTTCAGCAGTCGCGCCAGTTTGGCGCTGCTGGAAAATCTGGTCGATCGTTTCGCATCGAGGTCGAAGAGCTCAAGAAGAAAACAAGGTGTCGCAGATGTGGCCGCATTGGACACTGGGCTCGGGAGTGTAAGGCTCCCCCTTCTGACAATGCTGCAGCAAGTTCTCAGAGTACGGCAGTAAACTATGTGGCTGTCGAGCAAGGTGATGAGCAGGTGTGGGATTCAACACCGGCGTTTGTTGGGGCCACGGGCCACACAGGCTCATGAAGTTCTGCAATCTGGCCTGGTACAATCTCCTGGCTTCAAATTGACTCCAGCTGTGGGCGAACCCTGATTGGACAAAACACTCTGATGGTTTTGCAGGATTTGATACAACAGCACGGTTTTGGACCGGTCAAGGAGTATCAAGTGGAAAATGTTTTCAGATTTGGCAGTGGGTCAGTCGAGCGATCTCAAGTTGCAGTACGAATTCCAGTCGGAGTTGCGCCACAGTTTGGAATCATCGATGCTGCTGTGATTGCTGGGAATGCGCCTTTATTGATTGGCAGACCCACTCTGGAAAAGATGAAAGCTTGTATCAATTTTGATGATGGCTCTCTACATTTTCTGGATACCAAGGCCAAGATGACCACCAACTCTTCAGGTCAAGTGTTGGTTGATGTCCTCGATTACCCAGCCAAGAAGCCTTCCGCAGTTCCTCAGGACAAGGTGTGTCATGATGTGGATGTTGAAGATAATCTTTGGGACATAAGGGGCTGTAGACGTAATGGGGATAAGCAACACTATAAACAGAAAATCACCTTGAAGAAGAAAGAATGCCGATGTTTGCTGGCACAATGGAATGCTCATCAGAATAGATCACAATCCAAGACTGCAGTGGCCGAGCTTTTCTCTCCACCAAGGTTCACGAAATTGGCAGAACAAAACAGAATGCAACCAACATGTCTACGAGACTTGCGAATGAGCCGGGCCGTCTCAAGTGGAGATCTACGGAGACGGTTGATGTGATCCCATCCTCCACAATGAGTGCATGGGGGGCAAGCTACGAGAAGATCTGGTTTCAATTCATCAAGTTCTACATCAACCTGTTTCTGAACCTGAGGATCTTCTAAATCAATCGATTTTCCTTGCATACTCCGTTCAGCACATTCAGAAACAGGTCAAGAGGGGTGGCGATTTCATCTTTGAACACCCATGGCCATCTGAAGTCTGGAACGACAAATACATGGTTCCCTTGAAACGGAAATATGGGGTCAAACGTGTTGACATGTGTGCCTATGGTTTGAAGTGTCCTGATTCTCAGGTACCCTGTGTCACTTCCAGCATGAATCATCACCATCAGCATTTAGGCTGTGCCCAGGGTGTCCGAAACACCGTCCGATCGAAGGAAAGCTGCTGTGTGGCATGAATGTCAGTACGTTTTGTGCTGAATACACCAGTCAGTTTGTCCGCGCCATGTTTGATCTCAGTCAGAGGCAGGGATTGTCTGAAACTCCACATAGCTGTGCAGCGGTAGACCTCATGCAAGTAGATGAATGTCTTGCAGGCGAGTCAGTTTCCGAAGCGGCTGCTGAATCCACTGTTGATGCAGCTCCACAGCCATCCGGTGCATCCGTGTCAAGACCCATTGAACTGGCTATCAAGAAACTGCATGTCAACCTAGGTCACCCTAGTGTTAAGGATATGTTGAGAATTCTAAGACACAGCAATGCATCCGCAGAGGCGATCAAAGCAGCTCAGCAGTTCGAATGCAGTGTGTGTACAAACCACACACACACACACATCCAGCCAGTCAACTGCCAGCCAAGACATCTCGCATCATGGAGTTTAAGGAGAAGATAGGTATGGACATAAAATACTTGCAAGGTTGGAAGGTGAATCAACGTGTCCCATGCATCAACATTGTCGACTACTCCACTTCTCTTCAGATCATGGCTCCCATCTTCAATAGAGAAAGTGCTGAAGTGACCAAAGGAGTGTTCAGAGATTCATGGATAGCATGGGCAGGACCACCAAAAGTTCTGGAAATAGATTCATCGAGCAGCAACTTGAGTGATGCCCTTGGAGATTTTTGTGAAGCTCATGGCATAGACATGCAACACATCGCTGCAGATGCGCACTGGCAGTTGGGTAAGGTTGAACGTCATGGGCACTGGTTTTCACAGATCTTCGAACGGGTCGCAGATGAATGTCGTCCAACAACTGCTGAAGAATTTGTGGCTTGTGTAATGCAAACTCAAACTGCCAAGAATACGCTCATCAGCGAAAGTGGAGCAAGTCCATATCAGTTGGTGTTTGGAAGGAATCCAAGGATCCCTCATGGATCTTTTACAGCTTCGGATGCAGTTCTTGCTGACGCAGGATACCAAAGATTTCAAGCAGTGCGACAGTCAGCCAGGCTAGCAGTGCTGCAATGTCAGGACAGCAAGGCTCTACGGTTAGCACTCCGTGCAAGGCCAAAACCCCGACGTGAGTTTGTCTCAGGTGATTGGGTGTACTACTGGCGTTCACAGAAATGGCAGAATGGAGTGTTGCTTCGTGGAGGTCGTTGGCATGGAGCCGGACTCATCTTAGGTAGACTTGGCACGAACTGGATCGTAGCACACCGTCGCAGCTTGCTCAGATGCTCTCCTGAACATCTTAGGCTTACAACTGGAGAAGAGAAAGCAGTGTCGCAATTTAACATCAATGAACTGTTAGGAATCAAGAATCTGTAGAAGACAGGACAATTCCCCAAAGGACAGTTTGCCGATTTGTGAATCAAGAGACGCCTCAAGAACCAGAGCAAGTGATGCAACATGTGCGACAAGATGCCAGAGCCAGAACAGCTGCTGAGCTCATCCAAACACCGCCAGAAGCCGAGCGGCCTGACGTCAGTGCTCCAGAGGAACCATCTCAGGGTTCCCATGCTCATGAGTCAAAACCACCGGGTCCATATGAGTCAGAGTCAACATCAGTAGGATCCAAGCGTATGCCTCCTCCAGGATTTGTCAAAACCGAAGAATATAGTCCCATAAGGATGGTTAGGCATAGTCATAAGCCTCCTCCAGAATATCTTGTCCGCCCACCAGTCATGGAACAGGATGATTTCGCTGAGATGACGCAAGAGGTGATCCCACAGTTGATTGAAAAACATGTGCAGAATCAACCGCCGGAAAATCTGTCAAGTAGTCCAAGGGGGTCTAGTACTAAAAGAGAAGCCAGTCAAGAAGCTGATCGTCCCTCTGTTCGAGCACGACTTGATTCCTCTGATGTCGCCGGTGAACAGCAAGTGTTGAGTGTAGAAGTAGCAGCAGGTGATCAAACCAGACCCATGAGGTTCTCATGGCAGCATTTCTCCAGAAACGAGCTCAAAAGGAACTCAAAGTTGGTGGACATTCCCTTGAAGTTCAACAGAAGATTGATGAATCCAAAACATTGAATGGAAAACCTTAATGGGGAAGCAAGCAACAAGAATCTGGACAAAGCACGTCAAATTCGAGAGAAACAAGGTCATCGTTTCATAGGCAGTCGGTTTGTTGTGGTGAACAAGTCTGATGAAGATGGTGATCGTATCAAGTCTCGATGGTGTCTGCAGGGCCACCTTGACCCAGATTTCAAAGAGAAGTTGAGCTCTGGAATGTGCCATTCACCTACTCTGCATCAGTTGTCCAAAGCGCTTGTGCTTCAGCTGTTGGTGAGTAATAAATGGTTGTTACAACTTGGAGACATCAAGGGAGCCTTTCTTGAAGCGGGTCCCATCAATCCAAAGTTTGTTCCTCTGTATGCTCATCGGCCAGCAGGTGGAGTGCCAGGTTTGGATAGCGAAGATGTCATTGAAGTGACAGGGAACGTCTACGGCTCCAATGACGCGCCATTTAACTGGTGGCATACTTTCGATGCAGAGGTTGCAAAGGTAAGCGGCAAAGGTCTCAGTTTGACAGCTGTTTGAAATTCCTTAAGAGCCTCAACAAGATGGTCAATCCCCGAAGCTATGTGGTGTCCTTGGTGCACATGTAGATGATACAATCACAGGAGGACAAGGTCCCACATATGAGGCCGCAATTGCACAGCTGAAAAAAAAATTCCGTATCGCAAGTGGCGTCAAGGAAATGGGGAATTTTGCGGTGTGACATATAGTCAGGACCCCGAAACAATGGAGATCAGTTTTCAGCAGGAAGAAGATGCACAGCACATGAGACGAATCCCACTTAGCAAAGAAAGACTCAGAGACAAAGAAGCCTTAGCCACAGATCGAGAGATCGCTGCGCTCAGAGCAATCAATGGAGCGGCAAATTGGCTTAGCACACAGAGCCGACCTGACATCTGTGTACAGACATCTTTCTCCCAGCAGTGTTTTCCAAAGCCCAAAGTGAAAGACCTTTTGTATGCAAATCAGTTGGTCCACAGAGCCAAACAACTCAGCAGCTTTGAAATCACTGTGAAATACATTCTTCTTCGAGATTTGTGTATTTGTTTTCACTCTGATGCAGGGTTTGGATGCAAAAGCCAACAGTACACAGGCGGGATACACAGCAGCTTTCTCCAGTGTCAAGCTGGCTGACAATGAAGCCAGTCCATGGTCCCCGTTTGCATGGAAGTCTTACAAACTTCCCCGCAAGGTAGCGTCGACTTTGGCAAGTGAGGCACAGGCATACTCAACAGCCACGGCCGTGTGTGAGTGGATGTCTTTGATGTTAGCTGAAGCTGTTGATGGCAAGTTTGATCTACGAGCAAGCAACAATTGGCAAGATACTTCAGCTCCAACAGTGGTGATCAGTGGTTTGAAGTTGCGTGATCAAATCAATAAGGTCCCCATAATAGGAGTAACTGATTGTAAGAGCCTTTATGACGACTTGACATCCATGTCTTCTGTTCCAAAGACCGATGACAAAAGAGTGGCCATTGACATTGCAATTGTCAAACAAAGCATGAGCCGCTGTGGCTTGGCAGCTAGATGGTGCCCCACTGAGTTGATGCTTGCAGATGGTTAAACGAAGGATCACCTTGATCCAGCTGACCGGCTTCGTTCAGCCCTCCACATTGGAGAGTATCGACTACACTCCGAAGCAAGCGTTCTGGAGCAGAAAAAGAAGCTGCGAGAAGAGCGAGATCGGCGAAAGATCTTTCAGATGCTGTTTGAAGTTTGAATCTCAACAACAGCAACTCAAGTATCAGAAGATGTCTCGCAATTCAATGCAAACATGCTCCGAAGATGAGAGTGCAAAATAAACCAAAAGAGGGTGACTGCAGTAAGTTGGGGAATAACTTACGATAGTGGGATAATAACCTAAGATAGTAAGCAGTGAGCGACTGTGCATCCGTCTTGGGCCAAGCAGTGGATATAAGGCACACGTCCTGTGACTCCACAAATCCATTTTTTCCCTTGTGTTCCTGTCACCGGAACGGATCCATTAGATTGTTTTCCCCTTGTCGATCATCATGTCGTCATCGGAAGCTGGTTCAGAATTCGATATCGAGCAGGCAGTGATGGTAATCAATGTGCTCAGGCAGTCTGGATTGTGGGAAACCGCCCTTCGTGCGGCTGATCAAGCAGAAGTCCAGGCAGCAGCCACTAGTAGTGCCTCAGCCACCGGCGCGATGCATGATGGGAGCAATTGCGCCGCTATCCATCTCCTCCGAGTGAGCTGACGGATGATGCAGAGTTTGAACATATTCCCGAGTCTCCTGAGGTTGGCTACTCAAAGCAAGCACCAGTTGTCCCTGTCAACAAGAGGCCGATCCATGAGATGTTGAAGATTGCCAGAGGGATTCAGTTGATTTCCCACTGGGGACAAACCATCTGTAATCTACCCAAGGTTGCACATCGTCGAGTGACCTATGAGAGCTTAGCCAATGAGTCCAAGACCGATTCTGAGACGAAGAGCTACCTCAATTGGGTAGTGAGCAGCAACATGAAGTCAGCCAAACTGGATGATCTCAAGGGATATCTTCAAGCCATCAAGTACCGCTCTGCAGGAGAAGGGATTGTGAATTACCCCGGCACGAACTCCATGCGAGAGTTTGGATCTTGAAGGTGTATCAAAGGGATTGTTCAGAGAGCATACAAGGAGCGATTTTGCACTCATGGCAGGGTAGCATGTCATGATCGCTGCTGGACCGCAGCGGGGCTTTCGGCAAGGCCTAGTGAAAAGGTTGTGCTAGGACCGCGGTGATGTGGCCCCCGGTGGGGCGCTACCATCAACACACGTATGACGAAATGTTATAATGCGCTCCCAATCATTTGGAGAAATCGTGTGGTTGACCTAACAACCAAAAAGAATCCAGATTGTCCCAACTGGACAGCCCACTATCCACCGGAGCGGCCGGTGACCAAATCTAGACCCGCACGAGGCAGATCGACAGTGCTCACAAGTCAGTGAGTGCGCCCAAAACACACTGCTGAGGTTTTTTTGAGGAAAGTAGAACTTCTGGTCGCCTTGTGCCTAAGTGCCCTCAGGTCAAGGTATGTCGATCATGGTCGAACATCACGCAAATTGAACCTGAATACCGAATACCTAACCAACCTATATACTTGACAGCTTGAGCAACAGTTCCAAACGAAGCAATTCAAAATGAAGCAGGTACATGGTTGAGCGTCCTCAAACCACTTCCCTTCCAGTGACCCAGCTTCGTTGGATCAGGCCAGTCACTGGAAGCCTGAATCTGATGTTTGAAGGAATCCGTATATGATAACGAGTTTCACACACACTGCAGATTGGAGTATTTTACTACTCTGTCATGGAACTTTGGGAAGATGGTATTGTCGACGCCTTGAGGTCACCTAAGTCCAAAATCCTGGGCANACACACTGCAGATTGGAGTATTTTACTACTCTGTCATGGAACTTTGGGAAGATGGTATTGTCGACGCCTTGAGGTCACCTAAGTCCAAAATCCTGGGCAATCAGGGTGACAGGGGCGATTTTCTGAAAAGCAAAACCCTGTCATAAGAGAACTGAAGTCAACAGTTTCGAAAGCAGGTACGTGCAGTTGATCAGACTGCATATCCTCTCCAAACATCAGTAGCTTCGTTGGCCACGGACTGATGAATGGAGCCGTGGCCCCCTCCNTCGAAAGCAGGTACGTGCAGTTGATCAGACTGCATATCCTCTCCAAACATCAGTAGCTTCGTTGGCCACGGACTGATGAATGGAGCCGTGGCCCCCTCCTTACTACTTGTTGAGAAAGACTTCTACATACACATTGATTTCAATGACAAATTCACTCCCGCATGAACGATAGCGGGCTTCACACACACACAAAAGCCCCCAAGGGACCAGCCGCAAACAAGTCAGCAATGTTTTCCGCAAACTGAGAGCGATTGGTAAAGTGAAAATTCGAAAGGTTAAGTTTTGGAAAAATTCGAAGAGACGCCTNCAGCCGCAAACAAGTCAGCAATGTTTTCCGCAAACTGAGAGCGATTGGTAAAGTGAAAATTCGAAAGGTTAAGTTTTGGAAAAATTCGAAGAGACGCCTTCAAAGATCCCCGAAACTCAAAGGAATGGTAGCTTTCATTGAAAGTAACAGATTGCACGAAATCTGAAAACGAATCACAGCGTTCTGAAGCGTCTCACGAGAACAGACTTTGGAAGGAACGCGCACGCACACACAAGCGGGGGGAGGGGGAAGGCGGGGAGAAACAAGGACAGCCAGCCACAACAAACAACGGGGAAACGAAGGACAACACGACAAAGGCAGAAAACAGGCAGGGGGAGCACACAACAAGCAGGCAGAAGAAAGGAAAGGACAGGGGGGAGGGCGGGGGGGAGAAAGCACACAGGAACCCAACCCTGGCACGCAAAAGGAGCAGGCACCACTAAGCACAACAGGCAGCCAGCGGAGACCACTGAAGCAGGACAGCCAACGGGAGGAACAAACACACACCTGAGCTAGGGGCAGNAAAGGAGCAGGCACCACTAAGCACAACAGGCAGCCAGCGGAGACCACTGAAGCAGGACAGCCAACGGGAGGAACAAACACACACCTGAGCTAGGGGCAGGGGGGGAAAGAGAAGGGTTGGGCGGGTGGGAAAAAGGGGAAGGAAGAAGAGAAGGCAAAAAGACGGGAAGGAGAAGGGAGGGTGGTGTCCCAAGCTATGCATGCCGCATATGGACCCACCAGGAAAAAGGAGAGAGGTGCATCCATACAGGATCGCACCAAAAGTGGGGCGGAGGGGGTTTGAGCCAAGTTGCGTCCAGCATTGATGCAGGGAGAGAGGGGTGGGCGGGTGGGAAGAGGGGGAAAGAAGAGAAGAAAGACAAGAGGACGGGAAAAGAAGGGAAGGGGGCGTCCCAAGGATCGCGTACCGCATCCATGGACCCGCCGGCTATACCCAAGTATCCAGGATCGCACCAGCAGCGGGGGGAGGGGGGGTTGAGCCGTTGAGCCGAGTTGCAGCTTCTTTCGAAATTCAATTCTGTGTAGCAGGATTCCAGCCATACGGCAAACTTCTGTCTTGTGACGTATTCCAGATCTTCTGAAATCTTCCATTGTACTTGATTCATATATTCCAGCGTGAAGCCATTTTTCACGTGAGTTGATACCCGTCAAATTCCAGGGTATTGCAGTACCCTATTCTTCCGGAAGGCCGGTACCAAGTCAACGCGTGTCACGGAACACGCGGACGGCAGTCACAAGTTAGTGACACTGTGCCCGATACACACTGCAGATTGGAGTATTTTACTACTCTGTCATGGAACTTTGGGAAGATGGTATTGTCGACGCCTTGAGGTCACCTAAGTCCAAAATCCTGGGCA
>BGPT01000573.1:269129-283062 GCA_003297045.1 Symbiodinium sp. clade C Y103 | reverse complement strand
TCGAAAGCAGGTACGTGCAGTTGATCAGACTGCATATCCTCTCCAAACATCAGTAGCTTCGTTGGCCACGGACTGATGAATGGAGCCGTGGCCCCCTCCATACTACTTGTTGAGAAAGACTTCTACATACACATTGATTTCAATGACAAATTCATGCCCGCATGAACGATAGCGGGCTTCACACACACACAAAAGCCCCCAAGGGACCAGCCGCAAACAAGTCAGCAATGTTTTCCGCAGCCGCAAACAAGTCAGCAATGTTTTCCGCAAACTGAGAGCGATTGGTAAAGTGAAAATTCGAAAGGTTAAGTTTTGGAAAAATTCGAAGAGACGCCTNAAAGGAGCAGGCACCACTAAGCACAACAGGCAGCCAGCGGAGACCACTGAAGCAGGACAGCCAACGGGAGGAACAAACACACACCTGAGCTAGGGGCAGAGGGGGAAAGAGAAGGGTTGGGCGGGTGGGAAAAGGGGGAAGGAAGAAGAGAAGGCAAAAAGACAGGAAGGAGAAGGGAGGGTGGTGTCTCAAGCTATGCATGCCGCATCCATGGACACATCCACACACAGATGCTTTTACACGCAGACGCCTTTACACACAGACGTTTCTACGCACATACGCTTTTACACACAGACGTGCTTGCACACAGACGCTTTTACACACAAACGTTTTTACGCACAGGCCCCTCTACACACAGACGCTTTTACACAAAGACGTTTTTACGCACAGACACTTTTACGCGCAAACCATCTTTTCGACACAGGCCCCTTTACACACACAGACGCTTTTACACAAAGACGTTTTTACGCACAGACACTTCTACGCGCAAACCTTTTTACACACAGACTGTTTTGCACACAAACTCCTTTAACACGCAGAGCTTTTACCCACAAACGCTTTTACACACAGACGCTTTTACACACAGACGCCTTTTACACACAGAAGTCTTTTACGCGCAGACGCTTTTACACACAGACGCTTTTACACACAGACACTTTTACACACAAACCCCCTTTACACACAGACCCTTTTACACGCAGACGCTTTTACACACAGACGCTTTTACACACAGATGCCTTTTACACACAGACCCTTTTTACACACAGACCCCTTTTACACACAGACCCCTTTTACACACAGACCCCTTTTACACACAGATCCCTTTTACACACAGACGCTTTTACACACAAACGCTTTAACACGCAAACCCCTTTTACACACAGAAGCCTTTTGCGCGCAAACACTTTTACACACAAGCACGTTTACACGCAGACACTTTAACACACAGACGCTGTTACACACAGCTGCATTTACACACAGAAGTGATTACACAGAGATGCGTTTACACACAGACGCAATTACATACAGACATGTTAAGTTTACGCACACAATGGTTTACATACAAACGCTTTTACACGCAGACCCTTTCACACACAGACACATTTTTACACACAGACGCTTTTACACACAGACGCTTTTACACACAGCAGCGTTTACACACAGGAGTGTTTACACAGAGAAGCATTTACACACAGACATGTTTACACACAAAAGGGTTTACACACAGACGCTCTTACACACAGACCCTTTTACACACAGACGCTCTTACACACAAACGCTGTTACACACAGCAACATTTACACACAGCTCGATACTCACACCTTGATAATTGATATCTCACATATTTCATCTCTCTCAAGATCAATTGCTACATGTTTGTTTCATCATCTTTTGTTTCATCATCTTCTACTACATTGACCTGATACTTACATCTGATTAACTTGCTTCTCTTCGCTCTCGGGCCATCCGTCATCTAGTTATTTTATACAGGTATGGACTATAGCGGTGTATACAAACAATATTACCTACCTCAACAGTCCACCGCCAACAAAAATGGTCTGCAATGGTGTGCCATGGTCTGCCCACCTGCCCACTTTCCGCTTGGTCGCTTGTTCCTGGGGCAAATCGTGAATACTCGAGACTCATCGAAACGCATTGCAGCTTCAGAATCTCCGGCACAAATATTGTTCGGCCAGCTCCACTGAACACTCTATCGATACTATCGACTCTTTAATCGACTCGACTTCATCTCTTTGAATCTCAGTGAATTACAGGACATCTCTGTATACAGTCTGACCACGAGGCATGATTACTCGTTGCAACACACATCCTCCTGGTGTGTTCCTTGCCTGGATACTGCAAATCAGGTCTTGCCTCCACCGTCACAAAAGAAACATGTGACACAAGGCAACACACGTGAGACCTCTGAGAGTGAAAAGACTGAGGCAACACATTGGATGCAGCGTTCAGATCCTAAGGGATGTGCATGCATTCAATCATTTGCAATGCCGTGCCAAATATTAGCAAATCAAGAGGTTCTCATGGTGTGGGCACTCTTGAACATTTGGATCGCTAGTCAAAAAAAGGACAGCTTTGATGGCACCACCCGCCACCCAAGTCTGCTCCTTCATTGCTGATAAAGCCTCGGCAGCAGATTAGCAAAACCGCAACAAGGTTTGACAACTTTGTCCCCTCCAAAGATGCATGATGCTCAAGGTAACAGTATGAAGGCAGCTTTCAGAATGTGTTTGGCAAGGTGTGCTGTGGAAACTGAGTCGAACCATTCCACTGTATCGCTACAAACATGCTATAGCACTAATTACAAACAGAAACCTCCCTTATCCTTTTCTCACGGTTGAGTCCGCTGTATAGTGTCCAGTGGCAATGCTTCCACGAGGAAGGACTGTTCCACGGTGCAGCATGCTTCCGCGAGGCAGGATCGATTGCTGCTCAACGGGACATTTGCTCCTGGAATCGACGAGATTTCGATGCCAAAATATTGCCCTATCATCCTGCCACATCCTATTGTACCTGTAGGTCCTACCTGCCAATCTTCCAGTCAACCAATCCGTACAATGATGGGTTCCCAATGGTTCCCGAATTGCCGGAGTCTTCTTGCAATCACAAGACTGCTGTATCACAGTGGTGTATATTTTGTTTTAGCAGGGTAATGCACCTTGCGTAATGCCAATTGTAGCTCACTCGAAGACAGCCCAATCCGTTGAGAGCTGGCCACCAAAACTATACTGTATGCAAAATCCAGCATCATGATCCATGCAACCAGTGCTGCGGATCCTTGGCACTGAAAATTGTCCTATGCAAACGTGCTTTGTCTTACCCTCACACCCTCCTCCCTGGTATCCCAACAAGGGGACCTCGTTTCCTTGGAATCGGAGATAATGCTTTCTACAGACGTTCGCCTTGTGAGTCATGTTCCACTTGCATAGCGGAACAAAGCTGGATGTCCTATCACAAGGATTATCTTTACATATCTTTACTATAGTTGCGCGGATTGTTACTATTACAGTATACTATTGTACCTTATTTGCCGTTTGGCAGCGAAGGACATCGTCTTGATCTAATTGTTTTGCCAAGCATGCAATCTTAAATGGCAAGACGAGGTCCAAAACAAGTCCCTCAAAAGCAGGTGATGCTGATATTGGGAGTTTTCCATGTTGCAAAATGACCCAGTTGCTATGCCACACATTGGGCTTGATCCGTCTTTTTATGCAGGAACACCACCCACCAGACCCCCGGCACTTGAGCGACACACCAACACATTTGAATACATTTGAGAGCATTTGGCAAAAGATGCGAAGCGACAACTGACACCTGACCCCACTTTAAGATTGCAGTAGTCAAGCAAAACATGACAACAGTACGATGACAGTCTACTAAACAGAGCAAAGACATGCAAAAACTGATTTTGCTCTCCAAGTGACTTTGTCGACAAAGTCGACATCGCAGAATCAACCTGCAAAATTTCTCAAGTGCCACAATTTCAGCGCGCTCCTTTGTCTACGGGCCCTCATCTGCCCATACTTGGTGGCTTGCTCATAGTTTGCCAAAAATTGAAGTTTCAATTATGTTTCAATACGATACCTGGCAAGTCATGGTAAATCCATCCGGAAAAACTCAACATCGTTCAACATCTATACAATAAGACCTACGGATGTACACCAACCGATGAAGATCAGCAATTTTGCAAAACTTCAAGAGCATATTTCATTGTGCCCTTCCAATTGGAGTCAATCAGAGTGGAATGGCAATTCATGGCAATTCATCGCAATTCATGGCAATTCAATATTGACGATGCCGTGCTCTTCGCTGGCTTCTCGCCTTTTCTGTCCGAGTTGGATATCTGGTCTGAATCACCTCCCGACCGCGAGCAGACAACCTGAGCGCGGACGCTTCCTTTTGCTGAAGTCACAAGCCAGCAAAGAGCCTACGTAGGCATGCAATGGCATGCAAGAGTGACCATGCGCAGATATGCCCAGGTGAGGATACTTGTGGATCCGCCAATATCCTAGCGTCCTAGCAGATTCAAACAGATTTCATGCCTAAATACGATAGGAGATCAACCCCAAGTGGAGCACAATTGTTGTTTCTAAACCAGACAGGTGACGCTCCAGACGGCCTGTGATGTCTTGCCTGTGCGCTGCAGAGGTCTTGAGCATCACGTATTGAACCAGAGCAAATTATCTTCACAGAAAAGTCAAGTTCAATGCTCAATCAGCGCTCAGTGGCTGGGCCAAAGCTCATGCTTTGAGCAACAAGACAAGAAAAGAAGGTGCAACATGGTACAACGTGGTACAGAATGGAACAACATGGAACAACTTACAAATGAGTGATGGAGGAAGGACTACCGAAGCAGACCGGAATATAAACCTGGCATCACCCGACATATGCCCAACTTGCCTGGCCCACCTCATGGGGCAGAACTTGCCTCGCTGTCTTCGCCTTTCGCATGTCTTGAGAAACAACCACTGTCACTTTGTCTTGTTTGCAGGATGGGTTGAAACGGTCCCACATTGTTTTATGTTTTGTATTCAGAGGTAGTCGGTCGTTGACGTTACTGTTCCTCAATCAATCTGACTATTTCAGCGAAGTAATAGACTAGCCACCACACATGTGGTTCTCACCAATACAGGCTCCTCGCCTGCTGTTCAATCGTAACAATACAAACCCATGGTAGAGACGTCCAAATGTGCAAATAGGAAGCTTCCCCATGCTTCTCCACATGTGCTCTGGCTGCTCCATTGATTCATATCGATTCCACTCTTTTTTTCCGTTGACAAAACTGTTCCATTAAACAAAAATGCACAAAATGTCCACCCACCTGCTCCGTGGCGACTTTTGCTGCGGAGAACGAACCGGCCTCAAATGGGACAGTAGACAAAAGATGACAAAAGTTCTTCTTCTTCTCTGAACGCTGCTCGTCAGAGCTGAGCGTTGCCCAGCAGAGAACCCTGCGCTCTGTTGTAGAGTCTTACACAGGTGACAGAGACAAAAGTTAGCCACTCGCACCAATGCCCTTTTGCCCTGTTACTTCTCAGCGCCAAAGCGGAGCACAAGAGTTGAAAGGAGGAACCTTCAATGAAAAATTTGATGACATATTCGGTGACAAATTCGATGAAAGCCTCTGGACAATTCTAAAGGTTTCTTTGTGTTGTTGCGAAAGGGGGTTCTCTAGCCTGCGCCCTTTCNATATTCGGTGACAAATTCGATGAAAGCCTCTGGACAATTCTAAAGGTTTCTTTGTGTTGTTGCGAAAGGGGGTTCTCTAGCCTGCGCCCTTTCAGCCAACATATTGAAATGCATCCTGTTGTCAATGTCAAAAGGATTGTGGCAATCGATAAGAGAAAAAGCATCACAATAAGTTTCCAGTAGCCAGTTTGCGCTTGGTTTGCCTACTCGACGTCTGTGGACTGCTCTTGGTAGATTGGAACCTGTTTCGAAAAGAACTTCCCTCATGGGATCGTTTTGAGGTGCGCGTAATATATGCCCTAACAAGACAACTTTTCGTTTTTTCATGTTTTTCTTCCATTTTGAAGATAATCTAATATGTACATATCCAACGTTCCGTGAGCGTGTCAACGACTTCTTGGTTGGTCCATGATCTGTCAATGTGTGTGGGTGGAACTTTGAGGATTCTTCTTAACATTTTCATCTGAAAAGCGTCGATCCTGTTCTGTTCACTTTGTGTAAGCTTAATCGTTTCTAATCCGTACAGGAGCTTGCTGTATAAAACAGAATCAGCCACTTGAAGTTTCCACTTGATGGAGGTACGCACCTTGTTCCAGACGATTTGTAATTGATTGGCTGTTGCTGAGGCCTGTCCTATACGTTTTAGCACTTCCCTGTGATTATCAACGCTATCACTTAGTGCAGCGCCCAAATATTCCGCTTGATGTTTACGGGGAACGGCTGACCTATCAAAGAACTTTATGGAAGATTGACTTCGATTAACTGTCAGATTGACGCATTTGTCAAGATTCAATGCCATGCTGTATTTTGATGATTCTTCTTGAATAGCGTGCAAAAGTTTGTTGATGGTATGCGTGTGAGTGCCAAAAATCATGGTATCATCGGCGTAAAGAATTTCTGCAAAATGTATGCCTGGAATTGGTTCCTTTTGCTTCGGTGTGTTAAGGATTGTTNGTGTGAGTGCCAAAAATCATGGTATCATCGGCGTAAAGAATTTCTGCAAAATGTATGCCTGGAATTGGTTCCTTTTGCTTCGGTGTGTTAAGGATTGTTTTTATATCTTGAAATAAAGCTGTCATCACCATACCAAAAAAGATATGGTGAAAGAGGGCATCCTTGTCTGATTCCTGAATCTTGTGCTAAGAAATCGGAAAGATTGTCGCCTTTAATGACACAAAATCTTGCTTCCCGATATATATATATATATATATTATAATATATTTATTTATTGTTCAATAGCCTTCGTAATGACATCGGGAATATTCAGCCTTTTTAGAACTTCTACGAGTTTACGTTGGTCAATCTTGTCAAAGGCCTGCCTCCAATCAAGNCAATAGCCTTCGTAATGACATCGGGAATATTCAGCCTTTTTAGAACTTCTACGAGTTTACGTTGGTCAATCTTGTCAAAGGCCTGCCTCCAATCAAGCAAGACCAAAATTAGATTTGTTCCCTGCCGTTCTGAAATATCTAAAAGCCTCCGCGCTATAAAAAGGGGCTGTGATGTCGATCGCTTTTGGCGAAACCCGTATTGCGTTTTGGACAGCCATGGTTCCAGTACTCTGACAAGCGTTTTTTGAGCATGGCCGCACAAATTTTGTAGAATGTTTGCAGCAACGCAAGTGGCCCATGATTGTCTAATTTAGTTGGGTCTCCTTTTTTGAAAATGGTAGCGATATTGGCGAGATTGAGAGAATCAAAATATGTTCCCTGGAGAAGAATGTCATTGTAATGTGATTATCCAGCCATTTGACAAATTCGCTTGGTATTTGGTCAGGTCCTGGTGTCTTTTTGGCTTTAAGTTGAGCCAAAGCGTGATCCAACTCATGAATTTCAAATGCGGTGTCCTTGACAAGGGATCCTATGTTTGAGAGGGGACCAGGCGCTGGATGAATTTCACCATCAGGTTTTTTCCATTGCACGTAGGCTAGATGCCTAGCAGCTTCTTTGGGAAAATGTGCTTCAGTAATGGGGGCGTCTTCTCTATTGCAGATTTGGTGTAAAAGGGGGTGAATTTCTTTTTCAACCTTTTGATGCCACTCCATTGGTATCCTTGCGAAGTCATTTCTTCCAGTTGATCTTGCATAGACTGCTGTTTGTTTTTTCTAACCTGTTGGCGAATTCGCTTTCCTAACTGCTCAGCTTCTTCCATGTCATTAGTTTCAAGCTTAGCCTGTTTTTCACAAAGTAAACACCACGTGGAATCAGAAATATATGGTTTTTTCTGTTCGGGCGGAAAAAGCGTGAAAGAGTCAGCTGCGGCCTCAGTGAGAATGATAGCCCATTCAGCAGAAGGGTCAGTTGCTGCTCGTAGAGAGCCAGTGTGGATCCGATGTGCAATAAACTCATTGTAGCGCTGTATTTGCTGCATTCCTGGTGGTCTGTACCTTGTTCGGTTGAGTTGCTTTGTTTTCCGTTTACAAGCAAGTTTCAACGTGATACAACCTACCAGCATCTTGTGATCCGTAGATATTGCGTGCTGCAAATTTGTTTCTGCGTTGCAGAAAATGTTTTTTCATCGTGAATTTACCAAAATGTAGTCCAGCTGTCCAAAAATTGTGAT
Organism: Symbiodinium sp. clade C Y103; assembly: GCA_003297045.1. Taxonomy (NCBI): domain Eukaryota; class Dinophyceae; order Suessiales; family Symbiodiniaceae; genus Cladocopium; species Cladocopium sp. clade C. Next base: position 274,955 of record BGPT01000573.1, on the reverse strand, counting down.
TGTGTATGAGCTGTACCCGCTCATGAAACGGTGCAACAAACTATTGTCAGAAGCGAGTGTGCACAAGTGTATTTGTATCATGAGTTTGAGAAATGCAAAGTAGTGCGTGAGCATGACGTTTAGACCCTACAGTATCTGGCAGAACGAAAAAGTGGGCAGCGTTTCATTTCCACAGAACTATAGTAACTGCCTATTACACCAATCCAAACCGTACACCGGGACCCACTTGAATTCAACTGCGACTGCCAAGAGACTGGACGCGGGCTCAGAAGGGCCATCACATCTTGGCAAAAGCAAGTTCAGAATTCAATCCATTTTTCTTGCAATTCCTACACAGGGAGTTCAAAGTCTTCAGCGGCCAACATCTTCGGATCAGGCTTTCTATCTTTCTATGTTTCTATGCGAAACAGCACAAGACTTTATGCTTCTAGTTACTAGATGTTCTTAGAGGTTACTAGATGTTACTAGCCATCATTTCATATCATGTATCATGTTCAACATTTCAACAATGCCACAGTGTCTCCTGTGGCTGGATACATCCGAGATACTGCGTTTGGATCCACCATGGGAGGCGATCGCACTCTCGGCCACTTGCCGCCGGAGTAGCGCATTCTGTCGAGCCCTGTCCCGGTTCCACAAGGACTTCGCCCTTCATAAAGCTAGATCTGAAATCATCTGACACAGTCTGACACATTCCAGAATTGAAGTGAAATTCAAGTGAAATTCAAGTGGGAACAAGGCAAGTCAACAAGTTTGCAAGAAAGGTTGCTGGAAGTGTGAGTGATTGTTCGGGTCTGTCGCTTGCAACAATTTGCAAAAGAAGTCAACAAGATCCAGCAGCATTTTAGATACTGGTATGTCAACAATGGCAGGAAGAGTCAAGATTGTATTCAATAGTGTCTCTGAGTGCCCTGGACAAGGCAAAGTTGCGAGAAAACTACTACATATCTGCTGCCTCTTGACACCGCCCTCCTCAGTTCCCATTGCCACAGCTGCCACGGCGCATTGCGACCCACTCTCGATTGCAGAACCACAACTTCCACAACGAACGCGTCTAGAACATATTGCAGCTTACAGCTTTATGTAAGGGTGCATAGATTCTAGAGATGTGGTGTGGTGGTGTGGTGGTATGGTGTGGTGGTGGCATCTGACCGTGAGGTCTAGTGTAGGGTAGTGTAAGGTAGTGTAAGGTAGTCAAAGCGCGCATTGGTGTCAATGCTCCCATGACAAGAAGATCATGCACCTAGATTCCAAGATGAACCTGCACAAGCAGGCATAAACCATTTTCTCTGCTGTAAAGGATGTTATATCATGATATGATCTAGTTATTGAATGTGATTGAATGTTATTGAGATAAAGTTATGATATATATGAATTTGTATCATTTTTTCAGCATTTGTATCATGTTATGTTTCAGTGCAGCTGTCTTCTTTGAAGACGCTCGCGCTCCAGCTGGAGCCGCAATTTCCAAGGTTAAGGACGGTGACGGAGACATGAGAATCGAGCATGGGCAAGTCATGGGAAATTGATGGAAACAGAGTAGATTTGAATATATTTGAATAAATCCATATAATGTTGGTATAAATGTATGAAAGATTATGAAAGCGAATATATGTATATCATACATCTATATATATATATATATAATTGATAGTAGGGTCCGTCTGGCTGTTGGTTTGCACAATTTTTGCTCGTGAACATTCACTGACTCAACTGAATGCCAGCCAATCAAGTGCCATGATAAATTGTGAAATAGCAAACAATGCAGATTCCGAGCAGGTTAACCTCCCATCTCACACCTCAGACTCAACCCTGCCTCACGGCCATATCCACTGCATCTACAACCTACCGCTTGGTTGGGAAAGGCAGCAAAAATCTGAGTGCTATGTCTCAATCTATGATAGTGGCTTGGCCGCTTGCCCTTGCAACCCGCCGTGTACAGAATGAATCAGAATTATACAAGTAATTACTTGCTGTGCTGCTGAGATGCTCTTCTGAAAGAGCTTCGGCCCTGTGAAAATTGTAAAAGCAGATTGACTGAGAAGAAATCAAAACATGACATCGCATGACATCACCATCGCCTGTCTCTGCAACTGCTCCGACCTCATGACTCCATGAATTGCCATGAATTAGCTTGAGTCCAGATGAGTCCAGGGGGAAAAGAAAGCAACAGATCCGGCGTCTCTTGAGGTTCATCCAAGTTGGGAATATGCCATCCATGCCTTGAGCACACAAACCCCGGCAGGGCCCCTGCATGCAAAGCAACTACATCGTAGCTGCATCATAGCTACATCATTGCATGCACTGAATGCAAAGCAGCTACATGAGTGCGGCCATCCACGTTTGCAGTCCCAAAACTACACAGTCAGAAACCGGAGACAAACCCGAGACATTGGCAAAGATTGGAGAGTTCGCGCTGCTTCTGCCTGAAGCACTTCAATGCACTTCACACCAAGACGTTCCGGTGAGCCCTGTGAATTTTGCGAAAGAGTCTTCCATAGAGTGCATGGAGCCAAAAGGTGTCAAGAGCAGATTGAGCCAGTTTGGCGCATTGAAGACATGGAGGATAGCAATTGCGCAACCTTACACAGACATAATGTAGCCAAAGGAAGTCTAGTTCACAAATTTCCGAGTTACGGGCGAATGTCAAGGGGTTGTCTTGTCGTTGTCGTCGTCGTCGTCATCATCATCATCATGATGCCAACGTTATGTCAACCTCACACGCGTGTCAAATTCACGGGCGAAAAACACTATCGGGCGCAAAACCTTGTGTTTTTTTCGGGTAAAGTGGCTTCCGCGGGTGCCGAAGTAGGGTCTCTGTTTCCGCGGTTTCGGGCCTCGATCTGGGAAAGTCGTCGACAAAAAGTGCACAGGACTGTAGTAAGAGCTCGATTTGCACTTCAAAATGTTAAAAAATGTCACGTTCGGAGCACCTTTGGAAGTTGAGATGTTGAAAAAGTGCACGGCGCTGTGGCGCCAAGCACATTTGGAAGTAAAAAGCGTTAAAAACTGGCGGGTTCAGAGCAGCGCCGGATTTGTGCGGTCAAGTTTGCGTCGTCAGCGCTGCGCGAACACTCAGCGACTTGGTGCGGTGCTGCACTCTCGGGCGCGAAACCTTGCGTTTTTCCGGTAAAGTGGCTTCCGTGGGCGCTGCAGTAGGGTCTCTGTTTCCGCGGGTGCGGGCCTCGTGCTCCTGCTATGCGGGTTTGCAGCTGGTTGTGACAAAACGCATTGGCATGGCTGTGCGCAGGAAAGCGTGAGTGACGCTGCGAGGCTTCTGGAAAGCGGGATTGCAGCTGGGCGTTGCAAAATGCATTGCGTTGGCTGCGCGAAGAGAAGAGTTAAATTTGGTTGCAGGAGCTATAGAAGAGCAAGCTGGGAGGCAGCTCAGAACAGAAGTAGCCCAGCTAAGTCTGCTCACAGAAGAATTCATTGATCCATTGATTCATTGGTTCTTGATTCATTGGCTCATTGATTCATTGATTGGTTGATTCATTGGTTCACTGATTCATTGATTGATTGATTCACTGAGTCCATGCGTGATTTGTTGACTCGTTGAATCATTCATTGGTTTTGTTCACTGAATCATTGATGGGTTGATTCACTGATTCATCCATTCATTGCTTCGTTCTTCATCACTTCACTGATTCATTGTCTCATTGGTTCATTGCTTCATTGGTTCATTGGTTCATTGCTTCATTGGTTGGTTGGTTCACTGATTCATTGTGATCCACTGATTCATTGCTTCATCGGTTCAGAGACTCATTGATTCATTGTGATTGGCTGATTCATTGATTCTTTCATTCGATGCTTCGTTTCTTCATCGCTTCACTGATTCGTTGTTTCATTGGTTCATTGATTCATCGGTTCACTGGTTCATTGATTCATTCCGTCAGTTGTGCATGGATTCTTTCATGTCATGTCATTGGCATCTCAACAACATTCAACAACCATTTTCTCGTTCGTTGATGCACCTCACAAATTCAACACTTGGTTGCTTCTGCATCTCCAAATAAAACCTATATCTTCTTCCTATAGTCAGGCCCCCTTCTCGAAACTTCCGCCCCGGCGCGTGCCGCGTGCCGGGCACTACCTGGTATCAATATATCTTTTCAGACTTCCTTGAAGCTGCGCAGGGCCTCTGATTGTTCCAGGGCAACTGTCCACAGCCCACGCTCATCTTGCAGTCGCAACTGGCGCTGGGCTCGAGTTTTGATGGAGCAACCGGCTCAGGAATCATGACATGTTACAGAAATGTCACATATTGTTGGAAGATGTCGGGTGCTTTTTCATTTGTGACTTCGTTGCGGCTACGCCGCTATGAAGAGACGCCAACCACAGAGGACAATGCCGCCTCCAACTGTTTCGGCAGGACGGAACTAGCCTTCAGCATCACTTTGTCAGACTTTGCTTTCTGGTTGCTTCAATGTGATTCATATGAAAACCCTGTGGGGGAGTACTTCCTGAGCATCATTGTTAAATTTGCAAAGTGGGGTGATGTCAGGTCTGGGCCTGAGTTCGGCCTTCTATTTCAAAGCAATTACACGGCAAGATATCAGGGTTTTGCATTGTTGCTACGAAACCTCGTTTGAAGACTTCTGTTATGCCGAAAATGCTGGAATGAGTGGCAGGAAGTTTTAAAAGTGCAATAAAAAGTCTGCTTAAAACTCACAGGAGCAAGACATCATCACACAATCCAACATTTGCAAGCATCCTGATGGGAAGGCGAAGAGTTTCTTGCCAATGTGGCTGCCTTCCGCTGTGCTGGGGCCCAAGCAGCATATGGGGCTACAGTGATTTGATAAAGTGTGTATATGTGTGTGTGCGCCCACTGTTTGGTGACTCTTCTTCTTATGAAATGCAACAGGAGTGCTACAGCATGTCAGACTTCAGGCTGTAGGCAAAGAAAGAAGGCCCAAACTATGCCACACGAGACGTGAACATGTCTACACCGTATTTACACCAGTGTTTTTTGTGCAAGTCTGAAAACAATCCTATTTGAGATTTCCTTGGGTCTGTCGGTTGGCGGCAAGACCTGCCCTCTAGAGCTGCTACATTACAGCTGCAGCCTTTGGGAACAGAACCTCAGAAACATTTAGAAAATGTTGAAAATGATTCCGAGACAAGTCTTGGGAAATCCATTCAAGGTTCTTCGGAATTGTTAAAAACTTCTCATGATCCAAAAGCCTCGTGCAGCTCTTGCCGGCTGGCCATGTACGGAATTTGCACTTGCCTCAGCGCTAGTTTTGGAAACTCAGCATGCCTATGTGGGTGTGTGTGTGTGTGTGTCTGTGTCTGTGTGTGTGTGTGTCTGTGTCTGTGTCTGTTTCTGTGTCTGTGTCTGTGTCTGTGTGTGTGTGTGTCTCTGTGTCTGTGTCTGTGTGTGTGTGTGTCTTTGTCTGTGTCTGTGTCTGTGTCTGTGTGTGCGTTTGCGTGTGCTTGCGCGTGTGCGTGTGCGTGCGCGTGCGCGTGCGCGTGCGCCTGCGCGTGCGCGTGCGCGTGCGTGTGCGTGTGGGTTTGGGTGTGGGTCTGTGTGGGTGTGTGGGTGTGTTGGTGTATGTGTGGGTGTGTGGGTGTGTGGGTGGGTGGGGGGGGGTGGCGGTTGGGGGGTGGGGGGGGGGGTGAGTGGGGTGCAGCAGCAGTTGGAGGTGGGTGTGTGGGTGTGTGTGTGTGTNGAACTGCGCAAGCGCAACTGAGGGATTGCACTGAGCCGCCAACTGTACAGACTGTAGTGAACTGAAGTGATACTGATTGAATAGTGAACTGACTGGTCCGTACCACTGTCTTAAGACTGTCAACTGTATCGAGTAGGCACTGCGTTTTTTT
>BGPT01000573.1:246358-256563 GCA_003297045.1 Symbiodinium sp. clade C Y103 | reverse complement strand
GCAGCCCTTAAACCCTTCAAATGTCTTGCAGAGGCTTCCAGGAGCTTCTGGGGAGCCATTCAAGCCACAGCCTTTGTTTTTTAGAGGGTGCAAAGATGTCAAAGTGTCTCGCAGAGGCTTCCAGGAGCTTCTGGGGAGCCATCCAGCAGCTTCTGGGGAGAACATCCCGCGGCGCATCGCTATTTCTTTCTCTTTTTGTNGGCTTCCAGGAGCTTCTGGGGAGCCATCCAGCAGCTTCTGGGGAGAACATCCCGCGGCGCATCGCTATTTCTTTCTCTTTTTGTTCTTTTTTTCTTTGTGTTTTTTCCTTTCGGACCTCTGAACCTTGGCTCGCATGGCTGCGGTCACCGCCCCTCCATAGAAGGAGGGGTCGGCGGCACTCGGGCGCTAGCCCNTTTCCTTTCGGACCTCTGAACCTTGGCTCGCATGGCTGCGGTCACCGCCCCTCCATAGAAGGAGGGGTCGGCGGCACTCGGGCGCTAGCCCATTCTATTAGACAATCCATCATTCTTGCAGCTCTTCGTCACGCAAAAACTTGCAATTCTGTGATAATTTCTCGATTCGATTCTCTTTCTTGTCACAATAAGCACAACAAGGACAGCACATGACAGCACAAGAGAAACTCAGAGAAACAGCTGTGACGTGGCAACGAGATCGGTAGAAATTGCAACGATTCTGTTTCTTGCCTGAAACTGTTCGTGCATGAATCGGCAGAACCAACGGCAAAGACCCAGATCCTGGCGTGAAGGCTTGGTGAATCAAAGCCTTGCCTGGTTGATTTATGTCATCATCAATTGAGTATCAGTTGACTTATGTTGCTTGATTGTATTCCTACTTGTATTCAAGTAGTATCGATCATTGAATGTGATTGATATTTCATTTATATTTGATGTGTATTTCTTATCGTTTCCCAAAGGTTATCTATTGAATTTTATTGATGAAAACTAATGAATGTTCTTTATTGATTTGCTACATTTGCTGATGTTCAACTCAGCGCCCCAAGGCGCCCACACGGCCTCTGCGTTGCTATGAAAGTAGATGATCAGATACCGTGAGGACCTCGGCAACCAGGACGAGGCAATGGCACAAAGGCATGTGTCGTAGAATCAGGTAAAAAATGATACAAACTCTGAGCACAAGAATAACACAAGCAGTTCCACAAACTCTAAAACCAATAAATCTTCCAAGATCATTTCAAACCAAAGGTACCGTCTCTTCACATGGCAAACAATGCCACAAATGCCACAAACAAGGTACGGTGCATCGCGTTAATTCGGATTCTGTCCTGGTGGCACCATTACTTTAGCTTCACAACCCAAGTCAGCGACTGGAAGCCACTGACCCGACACCTTTCATTAAGATTTCAGAAACAAGTATCAGTATCGTTATCTGAATGATGTTTGTTTTTGTTTGCTACTATTGTATTGTTTTGCAAACAAATCTTTGCAAATAGGTGTAATAGATGGCAGGAACATGATATTGTGCAAGTGCCACAGCAAGTTGTCAAAGTATAATCAGTGATGAAGTAGAATGTGCCATGGAGAAACGTGAGAAACGCATGAAATGCACACGCAAGAATGAGACTTCAAGCGCAACCGATGCAAGCTGTCAATGATTACGGCCAACCACGTTTGATTGGCTTTCCACAAGCACCAAAAAAAGGCGGCAGCAAATGATCTGGGGCTTTCACTCGTACAGGTTCAGCAGGCATGGAATCATCTGATGCCAGAATGGCTGAAAGATCTGAAAAGGTTGATATTTTATGATATTTTTGTGAAGGTTTTCTAAACTTGTGAGGAACACGCACGGCGAAGACTGCGTTCATGCCAAAACAAACTGGAAGCAAACAGCGCCCGGTCCCCATACAAATTGCATTATTGAACCTTTGAAGGAAGAAAACCGCTTTGCTATTGCAATTCCTATAATTATTGTAGGTCTGGTGAATTGTGCCCAACTTGCACGTGAAAACTTGTGGATGGCAAAAGTGTTGGCATAATACCAGTACCTCAGGCCTGCGATCCTGCGGGTGGTGCTTGATGCACAGAGGCAGCATCTGAGCACAAGCTTTCGGCGATTTCAGCCATTTCCAAACAAGAACATGCGTTTTTTGTGCTTCTTTCCGCTTGGACACCCAAAATTGGCAGAGTTTGCCTGGATGTATTCTGCGTGGAATCCAAACCAACTCGCCTGCTCAAGAGACGTGAAAGCATAACACTGAAGGACACAAATAGCGCAGGACAAGATCTTTCCAACCAAAGGTCCGAAAAACAGACAGTTCAGTCTTGTGATGGTGAACACATGCACCCTGTCAATCTGTAGCACTTACTTCATGTCAAAGGAAATGCCAAACAAAGTGACGAGTTCACCATGTAATGTGCGGACTTCTACCCTTGAACACTGTTTCATACTACTGTTTCATACTGTTTCTTAGTCTCAATCTGCACATGTGTTCCAATTCGTTCCGCGCCTGGATAGCTTTCGCAACTGTAGGTCCTAGAAACTGGTCCCACTTGAAGTGGCTGGGTAGTCTTGCAGCCCCCTTTGTATTTCTACGCCAGGGTCAAATCAGACAACACTCCCGGGAAAGTCACCAGAACACAACAATCATTTGGGAAGAGCAGATTAGAAAAGAGCAGAGCAGAGTAGAGAAGAGCAGAGAGGAGTACAGCAGGAAGACAAGTAAGGTACAGTAGAGAAGAGATGACAAGCGTATAGCAGAGTAGAGCGGAGAAGAAGAGTAGAGCAGAGTAGAGTAGAGAAGGGTGGATATGAAAGAGTAGTGCTGAGACAGAGAGATGTCAAGGAAAAGAGATGCCTAGAGCAAGAGAGGGAAAGAGACAGTGGTCCGGGCTAGAAAAAGTTGACAAGAGAATGAAACGCTAAGAGATGGCAAGAGAAAGAGATGTCACGCGACAGATTTCAAGAGGATGCTTTTCAATTCACGGGTCTTGCACACATCTTACAGGCACGTTCTTTCTTTTGACCTATGGGCCAAGGTCAAACTTCCGCCTCTGGCTTGCCGGAGTACTTCTTGTATGAAATGCACATATAAAGACATTAGTCCTTTGGACTCATTGCCCAAGCAACTAATCGAACCATAAAGCCGTTTCCAAATTTCATCTCAGAGCAAATCAAGGGGAGCAGTCTGATGGAAGGCTTGGATTCCAGCATTCTGGCACCTAAGGACCACACGGTTTGGGAACGGGAAAAAGGAAGACATCCAGCAACCTTGGCTTCTTGCCCACAATGGCAAAGTAGGACTACTATGACTTGCATTCAAAACATTTCAAAACCAAATGAAGACTTGCCACTTGCCCCCCTCGGTTTGACCCTGACGTTAACGGAATCCGTTGAGAAAATACAAAATGTTCTGCGCCTTTGGACACTTCATCTTGTTTACGTCACTCACTTCGCTGGTCAGTCAAGAATACTAGGCACCACACTTCCCTGGCACAGGGGCAGGAGACGGCATCGTCAAAGGTGTACATTTGTTGGTTGCAGATGGTTTGAGTCTCAAACTTAAAAGAAAGGGACAAATGACGCACTGCCACCAGTTGAAACTCCGAAGGCAAATACCATGATTGTCCGTATGCAATGTTTTAATATGGTTTAAAATGTGTGATTCTTTCTATTCACGACACGTCTTCCAGTCAGTATTGGGTCCTGGCTTAGCAACAAGATCGTATTCAACCAGCGGATCGAGCCAAAACAGGGCAAGGCATTGACTCCCCGCATGTGCATAACACGTCTTTGGCAATGTTCATTTGCCTTGAACTGCAGCGTGAACGCTGGGAGCACTACCAAGATCTATTTTTTGTTTTTGGATGTTTTGATTTTCTTGGAAGCGAGGTTTCATCGGCTTACCTACTTTGGAAGCAAATTGCTCCCTTTACAAAAGCTGAATCACCATGAAAAAGTGCAAATGACAATTTAATGAGGCTCAAGACTGGCAAATATCTCAAAGGCTTTCCAAAGTGAGGATGTGACCTTCGTAGTCTAGTAGCACTGTAGCATACTGTAGCTATGCTTTGACGCTGTGAATTTGAACATTTCAGAAGTAGAAGCAAGGAAGATCAAGGAAGTCGTGTTGTCTTCCTTCATGAGGCCTTTGCACAAACAGCTGGAGTCTGATTGTTTTGAACAGGGAGCACCATGTTCTGCAGCGAAACATTCTTATGTTCAAAATTGAAGGTGAATCAGTGTCAGTAGAAGCTCTCAGATGCAACCCTAGACTTGTCAGAAGACATCATTGTGACCGGCCAAAATACTAGTGCCACGTGGGTATTTAAAAAAGAGTCTAGAGATGTCTCGAGTAGTTTGAGTGTCATTTCAGCGGTGAGCTTTCAGAATTGCTGCTGCCTTTGTCAAAGGGTGAACCTCCAAATGGCACGAGTTGAACGAGACCAAATGTTTGAATTTGGAAATTATCTGAAGCACACCAGATTTTCTGAGTGCCTTTGACGATAACTTTAAAAAAAAACATGCAGAATTGAAACACATCAGCTTTTTGGGACATGAGCGCACCAAGGCAAAGAGCTGCCCATGTTGGGTCGCAAAATCACTTCCGCACAGCGAAAAACGAGACCTGCCTTGCAACATCTTGCAACAAGAATTTCCCACAGCGGGAACATCAAAGGTCCACACCAACAAGAACACCAACAAGAACACCAACAGCGCACCTTTGGGATGGACCATTCAAGAATCCAGAGGCGCGAACCACGGAAAAACGTTTGGCTTCAACGCATTTCAACACACCGTTCGCCGATACCCAGCTATGCCCAGCTATGCCCAGCTATGCCCAATGAACTAGATGGCATCAGGATCTCAAAAATCGGGAAAATATTGCAGGATATTGCAAGTGGTTGTGAGACAATGGCTGCTTTGCAACAGAATGGAAACAGCCCAAGGAGAACGTCGTCTCGAGTATTCTGCAGTCATCAGTTCCCAAGCGGTTCATATAACTCACCTGTCTAGGTCCTTGCGGTGGTTTTCATTGGTGCTCCTTGCATTGATAATCTCAAAGAGCCACCACAGTTGCATCGGAGCCTCCCGGAGAGTCACATATTTTTTGACTACTTTGACTACTTTGACTTCTACTTCTGCTTCTTTTATCTTCTTTTCCTATCAACATCTTCAGCCAAGTTCAACGGAGACTGCTCAATGCCCTTCAGGAATTTGTTCAGCTTCTTCATATGCTTGGCATGCAGTTGGCGATCAGGTCGCAAAAGCTTCTCTCTTGGAAATCCATCTCTGATTTGCCAAGAATCGCCAAGAATCCACAGGATCTCTGGTGGATCTGCTATTTTGGCTGAAGTCCAAGTGTTTTTGCGCTGCAATCAATCGAATGTTGGCCGGCTGACTCTAGGTCTTGATGTCCATGTTAAACGCAGGCAGAGGTTGCATGGTTTTGGGTGGTGCGCTTGATGCACACCCCATTGCGGAAATGGCCCCGCCGGCACACTACATGTCCACTTGCTCATCTTGATCCAAGTCTCACACAGAGCACGCTATCTGAGTCTTCTGAAACTTGAACCATCTTGAACCTGCACAACACCTGCACAACAGAACCAGAAGCCATGAGTCAAATGAGCAAAGAAAACTTCGTTTCTGAGTTTCTGACCAAAAATGTTCGAAGAATGAGGAGTTAAGGGCCTTGACGGGCCTTGACGGGCCTTGACTTTCTTTCTTTCCAAAATCTTTCCAAAATTTGTTTTCGGATCAACTTCTTTTCCAACCTAATCTTTCCAGTATCCCCCCAAAGTGGCTCAGCAAATTGTCCAGTTTCAGCGGTCGGCACAAAAACCTTGACCGATACATTTCGTCGCCTGGACACATTTTCGAGACGTAAGAGTACTAGCGGTTACTAGCGGCTTCGACACATTGGGCCAAAAAAGCCTTGTCCTCCTTAGAGACAAAATAGCCCGGTGACACTTAGTGTCATCGTAGCAAAATATTGAGTCTATGAAAGGAGAGCAGAATGAATCATAAAACTGGAAAGAGCGTCATAAAATGTCATCAAAGATGCAAATGCATGTAAATTTCTTCTTTCTATAGGGCATCTCTCTGCCTTTCACTTTGTTGCAAAACAAGTGCACCAAGGGTCTTGGTGCGAAAATACGAACAGAACGGTTCACACCACCCATCGTGGCCGAAACATCTGCCACCTTCAAGGTCCTACTGCCGGTCTAAGAGTTGCTTGAAGGAGTTGCTTGAAGGAGTTGCTTGAGGTGTCCTACAGAGGTTGCTAAGGAGCTGGATTTTGTCCGATCGCCTCATTCTCGAGTTTGTCAATTTGCTTCTGTGCTGCGGCGGCATCAAAGCAGTGTTGACCAGCAAGTTGCCCCTCGCTCTTGATGTCCATTTTGAAAGCAGGCATAGGGCGTTGCTGTGGCTGGCTCGCAGAACATCCCATGGCAGAGAAATAACTGGCTACTCTGCACTTCAGTTTGTCGAGAAAACTGATGGAGCCAAATCGCATGCCACAACAGCACATAGTTTCTAGAGAGGGGTGACTTGGAATTCTATGCCATTTGAAGCACGAAGACGGAAGAAGAGATTTAGGCATGTGTCTTTTGTTTGCGCAAGCCAAGGCGTTTTAACTGTGACGCACGCTCTCACAACTAGCATGCTAGCTTGGCCGGAGTTCCCAACAACATTCAAAGGGGCATGATTTCAAAAGGCCGAGTGCGTTGGTAGCCATTGTAAAACTTTGACCGTGCACATGTTCTTGGTTGTTCTTTCATATTCATTTACAGTATGTCTATATGGCGGAAAAAGTTGGAAACTCATGACGTGCTGCATACAAGAACTCTTCCTGACACAAGCTCTGAAACAGGTTGCTTTATCTGGCAATCAAGTGCTCAGGGACTCTCGGCATGGTCTGGGATCATTGACGAAAACACCCGTGCAAATTGTAACACAGCTGCAGATATCCATAAAAAGGATAGTGCGAGTTCATGTGATTTCAAGACATTTCAACTGATTTCATGAGTTCATAGTGGTCAAAGTTGATCAAAGTTGACAGTGGAGCTGATGATCAGCTGATGCTAAATCTCTTTGATCTCTTTCAGCTGAGGCCGGTCTGGCCGCCCAGGCTGCTCAGGCCCCTGGCCCTCAAAATTCAATGGAAAGGCCCGAAACACTGCATGGCTTTGCCAATCAGTGTCAGAATACAGGCCACAACTGATGGAATGCAAAAAAAATAGACCTGGGAAAAGCTATGAACAACAGTGTAACTACAGGTCCGAAGCATTCACCAATTGACTGCCAGGGTAGCCTGAGAGTGGGATCCGCCACACCACAGCTCAAGTCAAAGCACTGAAAGGGCAATGGGGACAACATGGGACAACTCGTTTGACTCTCACAGCACTGCCAAAATCATTCAATGCCTTTTGGAACACCGCCAAACGGTTATGTCAAAGACTCAAAGCAGGGAACACATAGACATAGCTGATTGGGCAGGTAGAGCCATTTCTGATTCTTCTCATCTAGTAGCAATTAGTAGCATATGTTGTCAGTCATGACTCTGACTGGAACGGCCACGGGAGCCACGAAGCACCACTGGAAAATCAACCCTGAAATGATCAAGCTCTGACAGACTCAAACCATTCAAAACCCATCTATTGCCGCAATAAGAAAGAGCAAATTCGGCCCTGGAAAGAGGAGAATTGAGGAGAATGGATCGGAGAACAAGACAGGAGTCCTGATGATAGGAGTAAATAAGACAGGAGTCTGGCTGAGGCTTCTTCCGCAACTGCCCTCTTCTTGGTCTGCAACTGTCCTCTGGTCCACAAGCAAACAAATTGGTTTCCTCCACCAAAGGTCCACAACCATGGTTGCACGGATTCAATGATATTCAATGACTCATGGAAAATTTCTGACTTGTTTTCTCATTTAGTCCATTGGAATGCAATGTCTCGCACCTTGCATAAACTATTCAAATGCTCATCAAAAATATAGGAAAAATCAGTGGCACTTCCTTCCCCAATAAAGGACCTGAGTGAGAACGTGTTTCGCATCATGCGTCATGTGCTGGTGGAACATCTTCAAAGGCTAATCTCGGGCATCTCTTCCAACTCCACGTCAGCTGCATCAGCTGCATCCTCTCGACTCCTTCGCTTTTCTTCGACTCGTTCCTCGCCAAACCCACTCTACAGTTGAGAACAGACACAAACACACTCTGTCTTAAATTTCCAGTGAAGACAGATGTTGCTAATTTTGTCGCTGTAACAGCAAGGCTCACGTGGAAACTGTCAGAAGTCAAACATTTTTTGAAGGGGGAGATTTGCCCCGAGAACGAAAAAAAATATTGCCCCTCACAAAACCGCACTGGCCCCAAAACATACGTATTGAAATCACCATGTTCGGTGATGTCATTTCGTTTTTTCTCAATGAGCACACAAATGCAATGCTGTTGTATGCCACGAGATTCTCATGCAAATGCCATGAAGAACAATGTGTGCAGTGGAAGGGAATATAAAGTTTTGCAAGACAAATAGCACCGCATATTGCTGAATCTGGAGAAAAAATACACAATATTTCAAGAGAAACGTGCTGTGCAAATCTTCCAACATGAAGTCTGATTGAGAAACATAGTTTCCAATGATGCAATGGATCATTGTGCTAAAGAGATCTAAAGAGTCTGAAAAGGCAAGAGGTCTTTGAATATGTGTTTCAAATGTTTGTGTGAATGTAACATGCAAATTTTGTTACCCTTGCAGGTTCTATTCAACAGTTTTGGGGGTATGATTTGGAACAGGTGCCAAATTGTTTGGTGTTTTTCCATTCCGTTTACGGACATTTGTTTTCTGATTTATCAGGGGGCTAGGATTTTGCAAAACAACATCGTACAAAGACCATGTTTTCGACAATTTACCCCTGTTGTTGTTGGTGGTTGTTGGTGGTTGTTGGTGGTGGTGGTTGCTGGAATCGTTGTTGTAAGCGTTGTTGTAATCGTTGTTGTAATCATTTGCATTCGTTGTTGTAATCGTTGTTGTATACAATCGTTGTTGCAATCAATGTTGTAATAGTTTTATCGTTGGTGTAATCGTTTTTATAAGCGTTGTTGCAATCGTTGTTGTAATCGTTGGTGTAATCGTTTTTATAAGCGTTGTTGCAATCGTTGTTGCAATCGCAGTTGCAATCGTTGTTGTAATCGTTGTTGTAATCGTTGGTGTTGTTGTGGTTGTTGCAAATCATTGTTTTAATCGTTGCTGTAATCGTTGTGGAAATTGTCATCATTGTCGCAATCGTTGTTGAAAGCGTTGTTGCAACCGTTGTTGCAATCCTTTTTGTAGTCGTTGTAACCGTAGTTGTAATCATGGTTGTAATCACTGTCGTTGTTGGAGTCCTTGCTGTAATTCTTGCTGTAATCGTTGCTGCAATGGTTCTTGCAACCGTTGTTGTGATCGATGTTGCAGTCGTAATTGTAATCGTTGCTGAAATCCTTGTTGTCATCGTTGTTGTAATCGTTGTTGCAATCGTTGTTGTCATCATGGTTGTAATGGTCGTCGTTGTTGGAGTCCTTGTAATCGTTGCTGTAATAGTTGTTGTAAGCGTTGTTGCGATCGTTGTTGTTAACCTTGTTGATGTTGGTGTAATCGTTCTTGTAACGTTGTAGTAACCGTTGCTACAATCAGTGTTCTCATCGCTGTTGTAATCGTTGTTGTAACCGTTGTTGAAATCGTTGTTGTAATCGTTGTTGTAATCGTTGTTGCAGTCAATGTTGTAACCGCTGGCGCAATTTTTGTTGGAATCGTTGCTGTTGTCGTCGTCGTTGTTGTTGTTAGTGGTGGTGGTTTTGTTGTTGTTGTTGTTGTTGTTGTTGTTGTTGTTGTTGTTGTTGTTGTTGTTGGTGGTGGTGGTGGTGGTGGTGGTGTTGGTGTTGGTGTTGGTGTTGGTGTTGGTGTTGGTGTTGTTGGTGTTGTTGTTGTTGTCGTCGTTGCCGTTTCTTGTTCTTGTTCTTGTTCTTGTTGTTGTTGCTGTTGTCGTTGTTGTTGTTGTTGTTGTTGTGGTTGTGGTTGTGGTTGTGGTTGTGGTTGTGGTGGTTGTTGTTGCTGCTGCTACTGTCGTTGTTGCTGCTGCTACTGTCGTTGTTGTTGTTGTTGTTGTTGCTGCTGCTGCTGCTGTTGTTGTTGTGGCTGCTGCTGTTGTTGTTGTTGTGGGTGGTGGTGGTGGTGGTGGTGGTGGTGGTGGTGGTGGTGGTG
>BGPT01000573.1:208722-243722 GCA_003297045.1 Symbiodinium sp. clade C Y103 | reverse complement strand
ATTGGGGGAGGGCGCAGCGCCTCCCACCAAAAGCGTAGCGTTCTTCTTGTGGTTGCTGTGCTGCGTCCTCGTTGTCAGTCGCTGGTTCGGGGCTGGTAGCCGGAGATTTGAGCTCTTCTTGTTCTTCTTGTTCTCCTTGTTCTTCTTGTTCTGCTTGTTCTTCTTGTTCTTCTTGTCCTTCTTGTTGTTGCTGTTGTTGCTCTCGTGGATGTTTTTTTGGCGGCTGCTGCTGCGCAAGCTAGGAAGCGGGAAGAACTATAAGCAACCGGCAGAGGCAGCAAAATTCATTACATCTTGCGATAGTCACCTAGAAATTTGCCTGCAGTTTTTTGCATTCACACACCTTGGCAACCGGGTGAATTTTCGGGCACGGTTCAGCACAAATATGCACAGCTTGCGCTGGTCAGAAGCCTGCAGTCAACGTAAAACCTCTCAACAAATTAAGGAGCTACACCGCCATCCCGCCGACCCTTTCAACGTGATTTTGAAGGGCTAAAGGCTGAGATTCAAAGTGAGTCTAGGGTCCGCTGCAACGAGATTCTGAAGTTAACTGTTTAGATTTCTGGCCAGGATGGACCTAAGTGGCGCTTTTCAGAATTTCTTCAATAAAATTCACCAAAATTTCCTGGCAAGGAAAAGAATCTTGACTTTGCTCCTGGAGCGTGGGGGCCTCGCTAGTCGTCATGGAACTCATTCTCGCTCCAAAGCACAGTGTTGGGAGAAGTTGGGGCAAGATACAGTATGATGGCAACATGGGATGTAATCCTGAACAAAACCCTGACAATTTCAAACAAATAGGGTGACAACCCAGCGTTTCCATTGAGAGCAGAGAAATTGGTTTCACATTGGTCAGTTTTAAGATAACCTCCAATTTCTCCAAAACTCTTTGATGACTTCGGAGAAATTGGACAAAAGGTTGGCGAAATTGGAGATGATCTCCAATTTCTCCAGAACTCTTGGATGGGCTTGGCGAAATTGGAGAAAATAAGCGTTTCATGATGGAGAAAAAAGACGTTTTTTGATGGAGAAGAAAGCGCGTCATCGCATTTTTGTTCAAAAATGAAATAAAACGCTTGTCGCAAAAACAAGGTAAAACAATTCAGGAGATAATCTCCAATTTCGCCAACATTTTCTCCAATTTCGCCAAACTCATCAAAGAGTTTTGGAAAAATTGGAGACCATCTCAAATTTTGCCAACCTTTTCTCCAATTTCGCCAGACTCACCAAAGAGTTTTGCAGAAGTTGGAGACCATCTCCAATTTCGCCAACCTTTTCCCCAATTTTGCCAAACTTATCAAAGAGTTGCTGCAGTCACTAAATGGAAGTTGCTACACATGTGTTGCTTGGGATTTGCCCTTGGGTTTACGTGAAATCACTCATTTACGGATTTTGGGGCGGGGAAAATTTCCACAGTCATGTTGGATTGAGCCCCCACAAAACCCACCCCTAAACCATCCAAAGGCACAGGTGGCAAGCATAGTGATTCCCTGGTTTTTCCTTTCACCCATGCACTGCATGTCCGAGGGACGGTTTAACACACTGAAAAGCTTGTGGAAAGGGGGCCATACCCCCGCGAAACTTAACAACCTAATATGGACTAATGCAGTCTAGTCCAATATACTCTAGTCTCGTCTAGTCTACGTTGTCCAGCACACTCTCTTAGCTTTGACCTTAATTACATCATCCTCGTCTATGGCGTCATCATCCCCACAACATCCGCATCATCCTGATCATCATCCTCTTCTGTTCTCTTCCTTCATCCTCCTTGCTCCTCCTCTCTCCGCCTTGTCTTTCGTTCCTCCGCCTAGCTCTTGGGATGCAGCATTTTTCCAAGTTTTCTCCACGGTTTCCTGCCCGTTCCAGGCAGAGGTACGTTCTAACCTGCCGCTTTTGCGCCGACACTTTCCATAAGCACCTGCAGCGCCTGCGTTTCCTCTTCGCTCAGGGCCTTCTCCGCATGCACTCTCACAGCCCTGCCGCTTGGATCTACCAACTATAAAATAATGTGGCTCAATACAGTGTCATCTCGCACAGTATCTTTATATCTTCATCTTCCAGGGCGTCGTCTTCATCTTCATCTTCACAGCTTTTGCACAAACCCTCTTTTATGCCAACCACTTCTTGCAAACTTTTGCACCAACCAACTTTTACCTGCAGCCTCACACTAGTCACCTGTAAGGTTTGCTCTTCATCCCACAGGACTACCGGCAAACAGCCTGGCCTAGCATGCCGACGGATTTTAAATAAAACACGAAAACGAAACACAACACTCGACCACACATCCAAGAATTGAAAGGAAAAACGCAGTGAGAGAAGCGGAGAAGCGAACAGGGGGAAACAAGAATGACAAGAACCTACCGAGGCAGCACCAATACAGGCAGTCATAGCTTCAAAGCCACAGAAGCAGATTGAAGCGAGAAGCTGGGACAGCACAGAAGAAATGGAAAGACATTGAAAGTAGAGAAGCAAGAAGCAGAGAGAGAAGAAGCAAGCAAGTACGGAAACGAAAGGCAAAGAAGCAATTACTTTCTTCGAGTGATCCCTGCCCACTGAAATTCTACCCAACATATATTCTGACAGTCTATCTGGCATTCTATCTTGCAGTCTACCTGACATTTTATCTTACATAGATTCTGACATTGTGTCTGGCATTCTAATTCTATCTGACATTTTGTCGTACATAGAATTTGACATTCTATCTGGCATTCTACCTGCAATTCTATCTGACATTTTATCTGGTACTGTAGATATTCTGACATTCTATCTGGCATTCTCCTTTCTGGTCTCTGTTCGGGTCCAGGCATGTCCACCAGCCACGACGAGCTGGCAGAGGAGTAGACGAGGAGAAGGGAGAGAAGCAGGAGAAGGAGTTCTTTGTTAATTAAAATCTAGAGACCCGCACCCGGCAGGTGGGGAAAAAGGAGAAGAAGAAGAAGAGGAACTCAAAGAGAAAAACGGAAAAGCAGAAAAAAGCGAAGAAGCAGAAAAGCGAAGAAGCAGAAAAGCGAAAAAACCGAAAAGCAAAGAAGCAGAAAAGCAAAGAAGCAGAAAAGCGAAGAAGCAGAAAAGCGAAGAAGCGCAAAAGCGAAGAAGCAGAAAAGCGAAGAAGCAGAAAAGCGAAGAAGCAGAAAAGCAAAGAAGCAGAAAAGCAAAGAAGCAGAAAAGCGAAGAAGCAGAAAAGCGAAGAAGCAGAAAAACAAAGAAGCAGAAAAAGCCAAGAAGCAGAAAAGCAAAGAAGCAGAAAAGCCAAGAAGCAGAAAAGCGAAGAAGCAGAAAAGCAAAGAAGCAGAAAAGCAAACAAGCACCAAAGCAAAGAAGCAGAAAAGGCAAAAAGCAGAAAAGCAAAGAAGCAGAAAAGCGAAGAAGCAGAAAAGCAAACAAGCACCAAGGCAAAGAAGCAAAAGCAAAGGCAAAGGCAGCCGGACATAAAATCAGAAAAAAAATCTTCAAACGGAATAAGAAAAAACAAATAAATGCTCCTCCATTTAGAACAGTCCCACTGCTTTGTTGCCGCCGTCCCTTCAAGCCATTGGGCGTTGCGCGAAGCTGTTGCCATACCATGAGATTCTCAAGATCCAAAGAGCAAGATCTACAAATCTAACAGATAAAACTCTTCAAACGGGGCATGTTCTGTGATGCTCATACTGGGCTTGGTATGCTTGGTGGACAATGTGGACTGCGCACTCTCGCTAGTGCGAAGAGAACCAATGCTACCTGTAGAGGCTGCACAGAATTTCTTGCTTCAGGCGAGATTCTCCAAGCTTGACAGGAGCGTCCTCTAATTTTTTGAGGAACCTATTGAGCTTTTTCAAGTGCTTCTCGTGTAGCTGTCGATCTGGTGGCAGGAGCTTATCTCGCGGGTATCCTTCAGGCACGGATCTGACATTCCAGGAGGATACTGGATCTTCAAGCTTGTCAGGGTCAAATTCGCGTGAAGCCACCAAGTTGAAACCATGTGCAGAATCACATCTCGGTTGCGGCTTGAAAGGAGGCATTTCTGCGGGCTTGCTGGATGAACATCCCATGAGCTTATCCTGGCCAAGGCTAGGCTAAGCCAGGGTATGGGCTAGGAGCGAACCGTCGTGAAGTGCATCAAACGATCTACATACATAGTCATCTGATCCGAAATGGCAGCAATGGAGATGCAGAATGTTGCCCTCCAGCAAAGAAAGTTGTGATTACAATTACAATGATTACAGTATATTGCAGTTGTCCTTGCTTTCAATGTTTGAAGATTCTGAAAGCAAAGACAATAGCATCGCAACTACCCCGGCAAGTATCCAGCTTTGCATATACGCCTCACCTGCCAATGCGCTTGAAACAGCTTCATGGCCAACTCATGCAAGAGGTCAACAATATTTAGGACATCTTAAGCCATCTCAAGTCATCTTAGGTCATCTTGAGTCTTGATTACTGACTCAAAAAGGGCCATGTTATTTTGATGCTGTCTTCATGCCATCTTGATACTTTAAAGTTCTTAGACAGAGCGATAGAGCTGAGAAGATCACATTGATTCCTTTCGTCATTCCTTTCGTCATTCCATTTGTCATTCCTAATGTGCTTTTGTAGTGTCACACTCGTGACATTGCTGTCACGTCTACCAGGAGTTGTATCCCCCTATGCAGCCCTGAGTTCGGGGAAGTTTTGAGGAGCAATTCAAAGCAACTTACCCTGCTCATATCTGCTCATATCTGCTTATCCTCACAATTGCTATGTGGGTTTCTCTGCTGTTCACCTTGTGCATCATACTATTCGCGGTGATCACTTGATTTTCGGTCACGCTCATCACCTGTTTCTGACCGTGTCAATCTCCAAGTCAGAGCCTTCAACTGCCACAAAGCAATCAGAAGTTCTGAATTCTGAACAAACATTTGTTCATTCTTGGCATCATTGGCATTTCATGGCGATTAATTGTTCCGGCTATGCATTACTCTATGATATTCTCTGCTGCATCAAGACAAATTCCATGAAGGCTTTGGTTGGGTCCAGACAACCTCCCACAATCTGAGAAAAGGACAACCTTGGGCCAAGGAGAGAGATTCCTCTTGCTCCAGGACCAGAGTAAGCCCTCCGACAATTCTTTGGTATCCCAACCGCCACACCAAAAAAAACTCAACTCAAACCGCTTGCAATTCTATATCTCCTGTTGGGAAGACTTCGCAATGTCGTGTGATGGTTGTCTGCATGGTGACTTACAGCTCATCATATCAAAGTCTCAAAGAAGTCTCAAAGTCAATGTCGTGTTCTGATCACTGACAACCACCACTTGAGGACTCTAGCCCCTGCCAGATCTACCAGCTCCAGCCAACCACCGGATTTTCTGGGTTCAAGAGTGAATGCAGCCGTGCCATCCGGGTTCTTTTAGCAATCGCACTGGCACACTCAATCTGTCTTTTAACTTTGTCAATTTGGGATAATTTTGGTGCGATGAAACACAAGTCATTCTTCAAAGTGCTATGGGTCTTCTATGATCTTGATCTAATGAATCTAATGTGTGTCTGATGTCTGATGTGTCTGTATATTGCCATGCAGATTGCTTGAAAGAACTAGATTTGAAGCAGGGCTCAAATTATAGCCTGTGTCAAGCTGAGACCGAGGTGATCTAATGTTTTGTGAAATATTTTTCGCTGTTCACTGGGCAATTCGTTTCATGTTTCCATGCAACCTTTGATTGACCCATTGAGAGCTATCTTTTGTTGGACTTAGATGGACTTAGGGTCTCGTCCATTTAGCCTGACCACAAAGGAAAACACCAGTTCTGCCTGGCAAAATGTTCATCAGACTCGTCTGGCTTTGAATCAAGGCCGCACGGGCCTTCTGACATCGGCCACACCTATGAGAATCAACTCACCCTACTGCACAACGATCAATCCGTGTCCGTGGTTGATTGCTGCAAAGTAGGCAGCAAAAACCAAAGACACAATGGCCTTGCGATGCAGGTTGAACAAATAACAAACTCAATCGAAACGTACTACTTTCATCCATTTCGATCTGATTCCATCTGAATAGAATTAGAAGCTGTTTTGTTTCTTTCACTGGGCTCTTGCTTTCAACTATGGCCTGAAGCTTCATAACAATGTTCAGGGCAGGGCCAGAGGTGTCCTGACGAAAGTCGGTTGTTCACTTTGCGCATCAATACTCTACGGACTCCAGAAACCCGACTGCTCTTTATTTCGCCATTGCGTCTCGCGGACATTTGCGCAATGTGCAAGCACTTTTGCCTTTCCCAAGAAGCAACATCAATAACATCAACAACATGAAACAACATGAAACAACATGTATCCGTGTATCGTGTCCTTGAAGGGGTCACCCACAGTGTCTCCCTGCACTGCAGCATCGTGCGCCTCCTTGGCCTTCACCGCGCAATTCCAACTCATTCATCACAAGTCCAAAGTGCCAGACTTTCGACACAGTTTCAACATAGTTTCGCAATGTTTCGACGGCTCCGACTGACATTGCAAAACTGCATACTGCAACACTCTGTGCCTTTGGTGCAGCCTTCTTCTCCTCTTCTGTCTGAGGGTTCTTGGTGTATCGCAGCCTGGCAAAGCATTTCCTGTGTCCTCTTGCCCTTCCGGTCGTCCGCAGAGAATGCTCCACCACATGAGACGACCCGTTTTTTTGCATCTTTATGCCAGTAAACACGCTGAACTTCCATCTCATCCTCCATACCGCATCCGCATATTAGAGTCAAGTCTAGTACCACAGCTACCACAGACTCTTGATTTTGCCGAGTGACTCAACATCCTCAGAGAAGCCATTCTTGATGTACTTCTTGCCTAAGCTGCGAGGACAATTTTGATGCCTGGAAACCCGTGCATCTAGTAGGATATGGCCTGCGTCGAAACAGAATCACACGGAGGCATCCGGTCTTCTTTCAGTGTTTCCACGTCTCTTGCGTTTTTTGCACTTGTTCTGCCTCTCACTCTTTAAGTTGTCTCTGATTTTGCTTCCCAGAAAAACATCTGAAGAAACCTGATTGTCTTCCGATTATCTTCGGATTGTCTTCTTCTTATCTTCTCCATCGTGCCGTCTTCACCGTCTTCACCGTCTTCACCGTCTTCACCGTCTTCACCGTCTTCACCGTCTTCACCGTCTTCACCGTCTTCACCGTCTTCACCGTCGTCCCAAGTCCGAGGTGCAATTGTCCCATGCACCGCCCGAGTTGGACATGGAGATGGCCAACTGCACAGAGGAGCCCAAGGAACCCGTCAACAAACCGAAGACGGCTTGGACGCCAAAGAAAGTCCCTGCCGCCAAAGGAGACAAGATCACCTCAAAATAAAACACGACATGACACGATCCGGTGCACATCACATGCAAATCACCTCACAGAAGATTCTCGGAAGACAAGTCTTTGCTATGGTAGGTTGATGCAGGCAGTATCCACCAAGGAAAGCTGTACAAATGAAAGTGAAATGAAAGCTCTGAGTAAACGAAATAGGCTACAAATGGCTGCAGAGTAATTGGTACTTTGGTGACTCGGCTCCTTGCTAGGCACGCTGGCGCCACCATCTCGCGAATGGAGGCCTACCAGAAGAGCTTTGCCCCTGTACAGCGGAACTTCGTTACGCAGCTGGAATAGAAACAGTCAAACGGATCAAAGTCTACAAAGCAAATTTCCTTTTTACAAGTATGAACACATACAGATAGATACACAAGTTCTCGAACTATTGTGATCAACAATCTGCCAAATCGCCGTGTTCAATGTCACGGGAGCAAGAAGAATATGTCGCAATCCTGATAGACGTGGATATACTGTACCTGGACAAATGCCATGGGACATCATGGGACTAGACCAAACCAGCACTTGACTTTGCCGTTGCAGCCTGGGTAGAAATCTGAATGCCTCAGTTTTTCCAAGTTTTTTCAACAATGCAGACTGCATAGATCATGAAATCCTGTGAAAAATGAAGCAAACTTGCAAGTGGCATGGCGTGCACGTTGCAATATCACTCAAGGCAGCAGTACAAGACAGCAGCACTGAGCTGAATGCATGTTTTGGAGTCGGGCTTCAACTCAGTGCTGCCCGTCAACAAAGTCTTGCCCTTGGAGTCCACTTTGCTAAATTGCCTAGCCACCCAGGCCACCCAAGCCACTTGGGGCAGGGGACATCAAGCTGCAGAGCTGCTGCAGCGTGGAAGCAGCAGTTTTAGGAAACGAGAGCTCAGTCATGATGAATGCTGAGAGAAAAGAGCTTTTGCAACGACTCGTTGGGGTTCAAGAGATATAAGTCGACCTGGCTCTCCCATACAGTGAAGCTGTTTATACATAAGTCATGGGTATCTTGTATTTGTGTTCCAGCATGGAACACGCGCCACAATCTTACTACCATGACACAAAACCGAATGTGACGCATTGAAAAGCTGTTCGATTGAGTCGGTCATCACACCATCACAATGACATCGCCCACTGGGCGACCTCTTCACCTCGGCGACCATTTCACCGGCTGCCTGGCACAGTGGCTGTTACTCCAGATTTAGTCCAAAGGCCTGGACAGGCGGCAATCATAACATATATACTAGGATAAATAAGTAAATATATACAATTATAATTATAGATAATTGACATATATACAGGTAAAAATATGTGTGATCGTGATAAATTCTGATAGATTTACATAATTGTAGAACTACCTCATAATAAACTGATAATAGCAACGATGACAATATGCCATAATGATTATAATAAACAAAAATAATAGATAGATAATAAATGATAATAAATAGCAATCAATAGTAGTAAATAATATTAAATAATAATATAACGGGCAAACCCCTCAGTTTGCCCGCGCCGAGGTCCACGACGGGTCCGAACATCAAAAAACATGGTGTTTTGTGGGACAAAATGCACATGTCCATGATCATGGCTTTCATCTTGCAACGCACAGCATAGGGACTTGTGCGCTAATCTTGTACATCATCATCGCAATGATCATCATATGATCATCATGATCATAAAACCCTATACACCCTAAAACCCTAAACTCTAAACCTCAAAATCCTAAACCCGTATGCAAGAAAACCTTGAAACCCTGAACACTAAAAACTAAAAACCAAAAACACTAAACCCAAGATGTGCCCCAAATGGGTGTGGGCGAACTGGGGGGGTTGTGCGTAATATTGCAGCAATAATAAGAATCATCATCGTAGTAATCGTCATCATCATAGTAATCATCATCATCATCATCATCATCATCATCATCATCATCATCATCATCATCATCATCATCATCATCATCATCATCATCATCATCATAAGCACAAAGTGTCAAATGTATCGCAATATATCACCATGTCCCCAGAACAACCAAGTGCTGCATGTGGAACAATTGCTTAAAGTTCAAGATCTAGAAAAGTGGATAGACGTTTCTCGAGCCGAGACTTTTAGCAGCCTTTCCAACAGACTTCATCGTCAGGGCTGCGAACCAGTAGGGGATCATGCAGCCGATGATGAGGAAGGCCTCGTGGGTCATGGCCATATCCACCAATGCCATGACTGCCATGACTACCATGACTACCATAGCAAACTTGAGGAAATGCTGAGTGAAGCACAAAGGTGGTTGGCTCCAAGATGTTCACCTTGGCCCATGATTTTGCCATGGCTCTTGTGTTTTGTTTTACCCAAGGCTCTTTCTGGCTTGAAGTGAGAAATGTGACACGGAGCCAAAAAAGAATGATATAATATATATATATATACTGCTTCATAAATGGTCATAATCTCAATAGCGCGATGCAACTGGCTGTGAAGCTGGATAATCTCAATAGTTGAACATCTATGTCTTGAAGCTCGAGTCCAAAGCGAGCGTCCCTTCGCGGTCGATCAAGGCACGCCAGTCTTCACACGAAGGCGGATGACAAAGGCCCCGTACAGAGCCAAGGACACCAATGCAGCGGAGCCGATGGCAAACCCCTGTCGGATCAGAACACCAGAGATGGAGAACCACTGGCCCAGAACCGTTCACCACTGCATCGTGCTATACTGTACCAGTATCTCTAAAAATTCTCTATGACTACAAAGGTCTGGAAAGGCTTCAGAAATGCTTGCAGCTGGAGTCACAGTGTATCACATTGTATCACATTGTATTGCGTTTCCTTATTCTCTGAGACTCTTTGATATACGTCCACGTCAGTCCCTTGCCTTGCCAATGGCCGCAGTCGTGTTGCCAGCTGCATCAAGAGCATCAGTGCGACGACGAACCTCTGGGTTGAAGAGTGCCATCTCCTCAGAACCAAAGAATTTCAGAAGTAGCCTTTGGCCGCTCTTGGCCACCTCTGGCCCTAACAAGAAGCAATTATGATCGAATTCATTCAAATTCAATCAAATTCATCACTTCAATTCCATCATGGCCAGAGTATGGTGAAGATATCGGCATTGCGAATCGGAGCATATTGAACAAGTTTCCGCAATGCCGCCAGCGTTGTCGCTGATTGGGCCGAAGCCATCAATGGTCAAACCGCAACTGAGAGTTGCCAGCATGCCAAGAGCCGCCAGGGCAATGCCGTACCTTGTGCTACCAAAATCAAATCTCAAGTTTGCGTGAAATGTCTGTGACGCATTGTAGTAGCAACATGTAGCAATGTCCATGGCATGACGAGTGTATATACATTGCAAGAACATTATGGATTATTCATGCTTGTTCTTTTGATTTCTACCAGGTACTGACATACATGCCCTGGCCTAAACGCACGGCGTCCTGTCAAAACATGTAACCCACAATGGTGATGCACAAAAACAACCTGTGAGAAAGAGTACATGTATGACGTATTTACCATATTTATCATGAAATTTGATAGAGAAAAACAAGCCTTTGACAATGTGAACGATAGAACACTGCATTTCGTCACCCTTACGACCCGGACCCTGACCCCGCCGAGTCGTAAATATAGGTCCGTCGCCTTCACTGATGCCATGCTGCTTGGGATTTCCAAATTTTCCAATTGGAAGGCGACTTTGTTGGCACTGCGGTTGCCGTTCTTGTCGCTGCTGTTGCTGTTGCTGTTGCATGCTGTTGCTGTTGCCGTGGTCTGCGTCTTCGTCGTTGTCGTTGCCGTCGTCGTCATTGTCGTCGTCGTTGTGTTTTTTGTTGTTGCTAACGTTGTTGACTCTCTGGAGGAGTCGATTCACAACTGAAGTTGCACACACATTCATGTTGTTTGGAACCATCCAAGCGAAGCTGGCACAACAAGAGGGCATTGACGAAGCATCTTGTTGTATGTTATTATTGTTTTATTCACCATTTCATTCTTCCTGCATTCCTAGAGTTCACACCCTTCCACGCAACGGTCAAGGTGCAAATCGCAAAGCTGGAAGGACACAAAAATGGCAGAGGAAAGCACGAACACTGGGATGATGCAGCTCTTGTAGCCCAATGCAAGACCTCAAAACAGCACAACTCGGGTGTTCAGCGAGTTGTTGTTACCAGCATGACTTACATTCTGATTCATTATGGCCACATGATGAAGAAGGGGACTCAACCCAAGCATGAAGATTTCTATGGTGAGCATCTAGAAAAATACGGGCACAGGATTCACCATGATTTCAAGTTAGATTTCAAAGCCAATTTGGCCACGGGACCCTGGATGATGTTGACGGCCGTGCCAAACTTGCAAGCAGAGGCCAACTCACGAGTGGGGATGAAAGAATGAGAGGTGAAGTACCTGTGGAGCGATGCAAACAAAGCGAACACGGCAAGTATGCAATGCCAGCAAACTATACTAATTCAAAGTCATGAAGAATTCGTTAAGGAGAACAAACTATTGCAAAAGTCCAACAAGTGTCTTGATGTGTGTTCAATTACATATATAATCTGCCAAACTCACAGACTCACAGTTTCCTCTTTCATAGAACCTGGGATGAGGAATTGGGGATGCGAAGTGCATCGAAGATGCTCTGTCACCAGACCGATGATGAGCCCACCAATGCATCCCATCGTCGCGCAAATGAATGCCTCGCATAGCTACCTCTTACAACAGCCTTAGGCCCAAGCCCCGATCTAGTCCATCCCTTGACATTAGCACACTGATTCACACAAGAAACTTTGGTAATCTTCCCTCAAGAGTCTTCTCGTCGAATTGGTCTAGTACTATCTAGCAATGTGTAATAGTCATTTTATTCATTGTATGGTAACAACTTGATATAATCAATATGTACAGTATATAATATTATATAATATTATATATATATATATACTGACTTGGTGATTTTGATCTTAGTGATCTTAGTGAGCATGGAAATCATGAGACGTGCTAAATCTGGTTTCATCCACGCCTTGAAAGGAGTGCCGTGGATCTTTGCCTGGCTGCCATCTTCGTTGAGTCGCACACCTTCCAAACGGAAGTGCTCCGGCAGCAGCAGTACCTGAAATAAAAAAAATGGCTGAATGAAATTTCCAAGGGAGAAGCTTTAGGACTTTAGGAAGTCTCCAAACTGCTACAAAAAAGACCAGACCAGTCTGCTTTAGAGGCTGGATGAGGCTGGATGAGGCTGGATGAGGCTGGATGAGGCTAGATAGCCATCAAGGCACTGCCAAATAGTAGATCACTGGCAACATGAGAAGGGCTGTCAGGACCATCTGAACTTTCAAGACGCGTTCGATGTCCGCTTCCACCTGACGACAGTCGGAACTAGCATACGGTTTTCGGCTCCAAATTTCTGAAAAACTGACTGACTGACATAGTTTGATATGGTTTGACGTGGTTTGACCTGGTTTGACCTGGTTTGACGTGGTCAAGGTTTTCCAGTCGTTTCTCATGATTTGTCGGTCACTTGATGTCACTTGCTTGTTTTCATACCGTCTTTCTGCTTTGACCTCAATTCAATCCAAACCAGACTGACTCCGCTGACTCCGAATTCTTTCAAGGCCACGAGATCCGCAAACGAGTTTTGCTCTGAACGTCTTTTTTTGGCAAATTCAATAAAGTCACACTGCTAGAAATGACCAGCTGAAGAAAGCGAAAATCGCATGAAAGCAAAACCGGTTCGTTTGCCTTCACTGGAGCCACATTTGTCGCAACGAATCCGCAAAGGATGCAAATCACCTGAATTTGCATTCAGTTTGCAAACTTGGCATACCATGGTACAAGTATCAGTCCAAAGCTGGAAACAACGAAATCAAAAGGGACCAAATTCAAGGAAAGAGCATGAAGCAACCTACAATTTCATGAAAATCATTCAATGTTTCATATGTTTTTCATTCTCAGCTACGACTGCGATATGGAAGCCAAATAACGATACCAGCAGCAGAGATGGACACGGGGAAGAGCATCGCCTCCAGCTACAGATGTTCCCAGAGCGTGTCCCTTTATTTCATTCTGGTTTATTCATGGTTATTCATGTTTATTCTATATCATTCTATGTCATTCTGTTTCATTCTGTTTCCATTGATTCCAGCTGTATCCAATTGTCCGGTTTACAGACCTTGGTATTCCGGGTTCCTTTTATCGCCTTGGAAGATTTCAGGTGAACGGATTGTATCGGATGGTCACGACTCACAAAAGCCTCCTGTGATCTCCTGTGGACATTGCTTCTGAGAGTTTTCTGCGCATGAAATATTAAATGTGGACTGTGGGCTGTCGGCTTCGAGGATGACACGCGTGGTTTGGACTTGATCAATGTCAAGTTCTTAAATAGTGGGTGCAACACGTTCATCCCAACCAAATCAACAATAGAAATGTCTTTTTTCTAGTCAAGCTTCGTCCCAGCCAGCAGCAGACAGTGTGTTGTTGGAGTGCTCAACAGCCGCAGCAGCGATGACCAACCTCGGAACAGCGCCAGTACTCCCGGTGTATCCGGCGGTGTATCCGGGTGTATCGGTGTATATGGTCAGTGCCAATGCCATGCCGCAGGGCCGCAGTGTTGGACTCCAAGGCCCCCAAGGCCCCCAAGGACCCCAAGGCCCCCAAGGCCCCAGGCGCAGCACAGGTACTCTCTGCGAAGGAGCCAAACAAGTCTGCACCCATACCAGCAATGTCACCCACGTTGTCACCCACCTTCAAGAATCACTGACTATCAAGGAATATCAAAGAATATCACAGAATCACTAAGGTATGACACAGATATATGGGCCGTGAACGTTACCTGAGTATCGTTTAAGAATTGTTTAAGATGAATCCGCATAGATTGCATCGATTATCATGTGTTCCTTTACATCAGCGAACGCTTCACAAAAAATGCTCTCCCAATTCAAACGTGTTGAACACGATCGTCTGGGCACGTTGTCAGCGATGGTAGCTGGGTTGTTGGGATCATCCTCATCCAAGCCAGCAACGACCTCACCACAAAGGTTGGGTTCAGCTTCAACACAGAGTACAGAAACCAGACTGCGTATCAGCACTACATTCTCTACAATTCTCAGTGTGTACATTGTTTTACATTCTATTTTCGATGTCAATCAACTAACGACGAACAACATATGATGTGCACACATATCCAAATACAAACGGAACCTGTTCTGTCACATCAATTGCCTTCAGGATATCACAAACATTGAATCCCGACCTGAGGTGTGATCCTGCAAGACAATGAGGCAAAATGACTCCAATCCAAGAAAAACAAAAAAATGTAAACATCTGCATTGATGTTCAATGATTTCCACTGGCACCTTGCCGCAGAGGTCAGCACCCACATCAGCCTCAATTGTGATCGTTTTATGAGCCATGGAATCTCCAGAAAGGCCAAACAAGGCAAATCACATCAAATCACACAAATAGCCAAGCCTCTGCAGAAATCTTTCTCTTGCTCCAGTGAAAGAAAGAGATTTCAAGTCAAGGAATATTCGGAAACTATACCATTCTTGTTGGCACAGTCACGCAACGAAGATCTAAGGCATCTGCTGCCTTCGTGTAGATGCCACCGCCCACACGGCCGAACATGGCCACCGTGCTGCCACCAAGACCATAACCAGCAGCGCAATCGAAAAGCATCTCCCAATCATCTGCCTCTGGGTAGACCTGGAGAACACCAGAGATCAGGAGATCAGTGATCAGTTCAGAAAAATATAAGATATGCAATGTTGTGATGAAATGGAGCGGTTTGGAGAATCGCTTAGACTACAAAGTTCTATATACTTCAAACTTTGGATAGGGAGATAGGACAGTCACAGAAGGAACTGCCGCCTGGATTGCCCTTTTGGCCTTCTTGGATCGCTTTTCGTTAAGTTCTCTTGAGCAATCCCTGTTTTTTCTCATGCCTTCTCTTTTCTTGTGTCCTGGAAGGAGGTTTCCTCTTCCTCTCTTTTCACATCTTTGATTCAAAACAGCTCCGTTTTTTTTGGAAGGATAGTGAAGGGCTTGAACCTTTCCCCAACGAAAGCCTTGCGGTAGAAGGTCAGCAAAATCCAGAGCACGAGCACACCCAAGGAGCACAAGGCGTAGCCCATGACACTACCTCCGCGGAAAGCGGTGTTGAAGCCCTCAGTGTAGCCCTGGCGTTCATCGCTTAGTGCCAAGGAAAAAAGGATTCTTTGCAGCACAGTACCAGAACCCGTCCAGCGAAGTCGCAAGTCGATGCGTTTGGATGCGTCTGGCAAAATCTAAGTTCAGAACTCAGAACATTTCAGAATCACTTTCTGTAGCACATGCATCACCCGAAGGTTCTTGTGTATATAGGATATGTATGGATATGCCTTTTCTTCAGAAGAACAGCATTGTTGCAGTGGCCCGGCCTTCTTTGCACATGCCAAGGTGGTTCGTGCATTGGAGTAGGTAGCAATCATCATGCCGAGGAAACCACACAACATGGAAGTGAAGGCACCTTGCAGCAGCACATGCAAGCTGAGCAAGCTGCATTCCATATCATTCCATGGTCCGGTTGTTGATCGGGGTTAGTCAGTCCCACTTCAATGGATTTCACCAGAATCTGTGCTCCAAGGATTCAATGCCTGTAACGTTCCACAGTGTTCCACTGAACACAAGTGCACCACGATACACCACGATACACCACGATGCACCACGATGCACCACGATGCACCACGATGCACCACGCACCTGTCAAGAAAGCACCAGCAGTGAGCCCGCCCTGCGTTGAGCTGTGTGTTCCCCAGGACCTCAGGATGCGAATCATGCGAATCATGCACCATCCAGCAGTTTTTTCTCAGAGCAATCCCACCACTAGACACACCAGACAAAGTCGTACAAAGTCGTACAAAGTCTTACGCGTCTGGCTCGCAGAACTGAAGGGTGAACCGGGAGAGGACTGTAGATTTTTCATTTGTTTCCCCTTTGGATGCGTAGTTTGGGGGCCCGGACACCAAGAAGTATATGACAAGCGAGAAGGCAAGGCAGAACAAGGTGCAAATGGCATATTCTACCTGGCGCACTAATGAACCAGAAACATGAAGGAACCATCTGAGGCACATCGAGGCACAAAGGTAAAGCCAAAGTAAAACCAAATCACAAATCTATAAACCCCCTACAACGCCGAAGTATTGCCGGAAGCAAGCCTTCCCTTGACAAGCATCGGCATCATCGCTCAATCACTCAGTAGTCAGCAGGTGTAAGAAAAACACGTGTATGTACACAGACATACTTATGGGAGCCGTCCATAACCTTTTCACCCTTTCCTTTAGCCTCTTTCTTTGCAGCTATCACCCTACTCCTCTCAATCCCTGCCTTCAAAAACTGGATGGCACCATCCATGATCCTGTCGCAGCTAGATCTGAGGGTAAGCATTGTCCAACGCTGTGCCAGTAGCATCGACTATGGCTTAACTTGACAGAAGTCTTACCACCAGTCACGATACTAATGAGACTGCCCAACCCACGAATGATGGCTGTCAATGATGCTTGTTCATATCTATGGTCCATGGGGATCAAGAAAAATCAAGAAAAGATTTACAAGGCACTCTGAATACCAAAAAGGATCAGGAGCGCGATATATCAATGTTCTCAAACTGGAGATTGTTCAAATCAAGTGTGAATCCAAGTCACTTGGCATAGATCTCTGGGACAAGCTTCTCTGGCGCTTCCTCAGTCAGGAGCAAATCGGATCGGACCACTCCTCCCCAGTTGGTCGACCATTTTCTGCGTGGATGGCGACATGTTTCTTTAAACAAGAAATTACACCGTTACACCATAGATATCACCACAGTACACTACACCAGGTACTTCGGTACTTCACACTTGTCCGCCTGTTCTGCCTTGTGTCTGTGCTGGAGATGTCTGCAACCAAACAATTAATGCAACTCCATCCCTTATTCAAACAATTGATCCTAGCAGGTCCTAGCGCTTCCACTGAATTCAAGAAACTCCAGAAGTCAGAGACGTCGAAAGGCCCTGAAGCTGTGGAGCGTTTCTTCTTCGGGTGAGCATGAAGCCATAAAGCTGACTGCGGAACATCACCTTCTAGATCTTCTAATCTGGTTGCATTCTGTTTGCATTCTGTTTGGACTTCACTGAGCGTGGTCTAATTCCGATTCCATCTTCCAGTCACCTAGAGCAACTACTGTACTTAGATGATCTTAGATGTACTTAGGGTGTCTGTGGTGTCTGCCTGTCTATCTGCTAATTCAATCCCCGTCCAAACGCCAGTCGCTTACAATCGCTAAACGCCAGAGACAGCTTTTTTGCAGAAACATCCTCTCCCCACAAAAGCCTGCTTCTCTGGGTCCAAAGGGATTTTCCTGCAAACGAACTGACATGGGCTAAAAGGTACATGGACAAGGCCGAAACTCGACTGGATCAAATAGGATTGAGCAAATGCCAACCAAACTCTGAATTCAAAGCTTGTGTTGTTTTTATGTTGTTGCTATTTGTTACAACATTGTTGCTCACACCGGTCCAGAGAGAAACAGTACAGCCTAGGTCCCTTCGGTCCCTTGTCGCCTGATGATCAAAAACTGCGCCAATGCTGCCAACAGGCCTGTTGCGGTGAACACGTGAACACCGGCATACAATGAAGTAGGCAACCGGATCTCTCCGGATCTCGGTTTCACAATTTTTCACATACAGTGCTTGGTTAGTCTTGGAGTTGCTAGGGATTGAACCATTTGAACCATTGAACAATGGGATCTTTCGGAGTTGCACCATGTTGCACCTGATTGCTGACCCACACCTCTAACTCAAAATCAACCGTGATGATCAGTGATGGTCGATAGTTGCAACGCTGCTTCACGTTGAATCTTACTTCAACATCTGCAATGGTATCTGCTTCGGACTGCATCAAAGGCCTATGATGCAGGAGGGGACAATGATCTCATCCACGAGACCAAATTGCACCATTTCTCCTTACCAGAACTTTTTGCCCAAATGCACTTTAGTGGAACCTTGACTGCTCAGCTCCAATTCCTTGGAATTGTTGGAATTGGAGTCACATGGAGTGACTTGAGAGTTATCGATTGTTTTGAGTGCTGAAGCGATTGACATCGCTTGCCAAGTTCTACCGAGTCCTGAATTGAGAAAGTCGGTTCACGTCACGTCTGATCTCTTTCTCTGCAAAAACGTCTGCGGAAATATGCGGATAGGACGTGTACATGCTACATGCCCCTCTGCAGTGTCCCATTCAAAATGGTTGCTTCGCGAAGGTCAAGTGCTTTGGAGTTTCTCAAGCTATCATTGAGAATCATACTGAATGGTTCTACGAAACAATTCAGGATACCAACATGAAAAAACAGGGATCGTTCACGGCTTGGACCACAAGCGAGACAGCCATCGGTGCATAGAAAACGTGCACTTCAAAGTGACTTCCGAAAACGGGCACAACTCTGACGCATATTCGACATATTTTCCGACGCGATTCGATGCGCTGCAGCACTGCATCTTTGCATCACCGCATCATTGCTCATTGCACAGGCTATTGAAACATTTCGCCAAAGAAAAAAAACAGAGTCACTGCGTCGTTGAATCCAAGCTCTGCAGACAGCTCCGCTGGCCAAGGCTGCAAAGTCAGCCAGGGCAAGGGTGGAATTGGAATTGCTCAATCAGCTGTTTGCTATGCTTGGAACACCGGGCGTTCACTTTGCCTTTCTTTCAGCTTCTGGCTCGCAAGGCCTTGCAGTGCTAACTAAAATGGCTGAGAGCTGCTGTGGGTGCAGTGCTCTTTCAGTAACATCCCATGATGATGCAAATGGTTGCAGACGGAGTATCATTGGTACACCTCATCAAAACCATCATGTAAGCAGGCCTAGACATAGTATCAAACGCCTTCTATTGGAGTACCCTTTAGTTAATGTACTCTAATGAAGAAAAAGAAAGTAGGACCTGTAACGAAGCACTAAGCGTGCAATCAGGTACTGGTGTTAGAAAGGATGGACGAAGTGCAGAATGACCTAGCGCGGTAAGGCAGAGTGCACAGAGGTGCACAGAATTTCGCACCCACATATTCCGAGGTACATCCAATGTATATCCAATAGATACAGTACATCCAACATCATATGACAACTTGTGACAACTTGTGACAACTTGTGGCGACTTGTGGCAACTTGAGACAACTTGATGTACGTAACTATCACGTAACTATGATGTGCTCTCATCCCAGCTCTGCCCAGCCCTGCCCAGCTCTGCCTTCCGCCTTGCTACTTCTTTGCGCCAGCGCTGTTGCGCCACATGTGCGAAGACTACGGCAACCCACTGGTCCTGCTTTCATCATCGTTCATCCCAAAGGAAAGCCATAAAGCGGAGCCATCATTTTGCCCTTCCTTTGCCCTTCATCTCAGTTCAATTCGGGTGACGTGTCGATAGGCCAAATCTAGGCCTCCTCTAGTCAGAAGCGCTGAAAAGGAAAGGGTCCGGAATTGTTTTGGGAAACAGAAATCCAAAAAACAATCCCAAAACGGAAAAAAAAAACAAAAAAAAATAGCCCTCCAAAAGGAAAACAGTCATGACCAAATGCCAGCACTCAAGACCACAGACCTCCAAAAAAACTTCAAAAATCTCTACAGAACCATAGGAGGCAAATCGCGCTTTGGCTGGAACCCCAACGACAAAGGCGAAAGCAATTCAGGCTTGAGAGATTGGCAAGTTAAGTCCAAAACCACTCACCAATCATTGCACAAAGCTGCACATCAATAGTTGATATACCAGTCGTAGTAGAGACCACACCAGCTCTGAAAAATCCTAATGAAGACCTCCGATAACAAGGCCCTATCTGCTTTCGAACAGTTCAAAAGCCCTCCTGGCGAATGCCTGAAGCAGCACCCCAGCCACCATAAGGAGTCCTCAGCTCGGAGCTCAGAACACCAAAGTTTTCTGAACTTCTGTCCGAATAATTTGAATTGTACAGAAATGTTAGACCATCCACTCTCCGAATATGTCTTGCACGACAGAATCATGTTAGGCTGCGCTTCACCATGATAATGCGGCCGTTGTGGATTCTAGAGTTTTCGACCATGTGTCTCACTGTATGTTGCAAATCAAAAGTACATGTATAGTATATCATTAATATTGCTTCTGCGCACATATATATATATATAATATGTATACTCATACATATTAATATGCGCACGATATAGATATATTATCCAGATCAGTCTTCATATCAATCATATGTGTTGTATTCTATAGCTTGGTGCATTCACGTAAGATCAGTTTCCAGATTCACCTGG
Source organism: Symbiodinium sp. clade C Y103 (assembly GCA_003297045.1). Taxonomy (NCBI): domain Eukaryota; class Dinophyceae; order Suessiales; family Symbiodiniaceae; genus Cladocopium; species Cladocopium sp. clade C. The sequence continues at coordinate 223,184 of BGPT01000573.1, read as the reverse complement.
CGTGGTGTAGTGCGGTGAAGAATCAGGTGGTGTTTTCAGGTAGGGAAGGCGCCTGCACGAAAATCACCAAACATATCGCATAAATGAGGATTCTGCAATAACTTTAACCGGCTGTCGCGGCGGCGTGTGGGCACCGCAGTGTTTTGTACTCATTCAAACAGCAAGACCAACAAGAGATACGGTGAGATACCATACATATCAATAGATACACTTATAAATGAAATTAAAAAACATTTACATACATATATTATATACATACATACATACAATATATTTGCAATAATATTGCAACAGGACAGGTCGGACATCCTCCCACCATGGTGCCAGCCTCAAGTTAAGGGAACTGCTTAAATGATTCACTGCCTCCAATTTACCGCAATGGATAGTTGAAAACCCACAACCTGAAGCAACGAATGTCGTGAGCCCAGGCCCCCAAACCCACGGATCGGAAGGATGGCCATGAGGGTCAGCGTGCCACAAATCGGATAGTAGATCCTCGGACCATGTCGGACCATGTCGGACCATGTCGGACCATGTCGGACCATGTCGGACCATGTCGGACCATCGCAAGAAGCGCAAGAAACGTACAGTAATTGGTACAGTAATTGGATGTAATTGGCACAACAATTGGCACAACACTGCTTCAGCTGAACTTCAGCTTACTCTCAATCCTCAGGGTCTCAGGGTATCTCAGGGTCATGTAGATTAACGTTGGCTCAAGCATCATTTCAGAGAAAATCAAATCTGCAACATTCTGCAACCATCTTTGTGTTAAGTTTGTTCCTCACTGACCTCAATATAAGCACTGACAAGCACTGACAAGCACTGACAAGCACTGCATGTATTGTACAATCTCTGTAGTGTTTCTTCATGGAGATATTGACCTCTTGATCCTGCCAAGGTTCCACAGCGGATTCGACATCCCCGTTCCCATCAAGTGGTGGTTGATGACGACCACTGCAGCCTCATCTGAAATGTTCCACAAAGAGAACTGAGAAAGCAAATCCAAAAAACACATGACATTACATCTAAATCGCTTTGAAATTGATGTTGTAATGTAATTTCAAACTCTTGGAAGTCTTGCCACTTTTAAGAGTCATGAAATCACGACAAGCCAACAGACCAGGGTAAATTAAGGAATTGCTACCCTTCAGCTTTAAAAGCTCTGGACACAGTGTCAGGGCCTACAAAAGCCCAAGAAGTCCAGTGGGGTTCCTGCTTCGGTCCAAACCCATTCACGATGTGAATCTCAATATATCGCAGATTCATGCAATTTGAGACTGTGCTTTGAGCAAATAGAATCCTTGAATGTGCTTCGTAGTCTTGTACCTTTTGTGCCTCCGCTGCATTCCCTGGCCGCTAAAGGTCCCAACATTGCCAATGAGGCTTGCTAGTTGTGCTGCTATGCCGATCGCGCTCAACGACTGGCAAAGGATAAATCAACTCGAATGACTGACTGAATCAAGGGATTCTGTGGAGGAACCGCAACTGCCACAACTGCCACAACTGCCACAACCGTCAGTCATTTTTCTTAAAGTCTGAAGGGCTCAGAGGTTGGCGAAGCCACAGTGACACATACTGGCCACGCCTCGCCAACACGACCAGGAGGGGCCAGCCTAAGATTTGAAAGTCAGAAAGTGCTTGGAATAACTTCAACATCTTCAACATCTTCAACACTTCGAGTGCTGACAAACGAACCATCACCGCTGTTTTGAGTGCTCCGACCCAGACACCAAGCGCATCAATGGCACATTGGGCAGACCAGCGTAGTTCAAACAGATCACCTCGTGCAATCTATGGCGAGAACTGTCAACTTCAAATCAAATGGTAATTTTGTCTGAGAGATAATTCTCTGTAGGAAATCACTCATGCTCGTTTACTGCAGTGAAAGCAGATGTAAGATTCCGGCTGTCACCGCAATGAACCAGAATTGCTGCACCTGAGACAGGCACCAGCAAACCAAGACTTAGCTACGTTGAATCAAAACACCCAAGAATCAGATAGCACATAATGGAGGATAGACAGAATAATTGACAGAACATGTTCGAACCCGGTGGGAAATAATGGAAAGATATGGAAAGATGGCAAAATGATGAAAAATTGGATGAAAAATAGGATGAAATATGGCGGAATCATCGGAGGATTGGAATCGGAATCGGAGTTGATGCCCTGGGGTCCTGCCGGGGCCCTGCCGCCTGGGCCATAAAAGCACCCACGGTCACCAAGATCGAGGCGATGGGTACCTCACCAAGGCACCCGCGAGAAAATGAAACGAGCCAAATGAATCCAAATGAGCCATGAACGAGCAATGAACGAGCAATGAACGAGCAATGAAACATAATGAGATTGTCATTTCATGAAACGATATTGTATGATATTGTCATTTTTTGTATCTGACCATGACCTGAAACGAGCATAAAGTAGGCACAAAGCTCACAAAGCCTCAAGGAAATGCACTGAGCTGTTTACAAGTCGTCTCAAAAGATAAAGCGGTCCCCCACCTCAGAAATTCAGGCTACTTCGAACATCTTGAAACCATGACATCGGGTGCGCCTGAATGTATCCAAATTTGATAAGTTACCCCTATATGAGCCCTTGATCACGCTCACACGTGTTCCTCTCTCTGGTTAGGATATCGACGTTTGGAAAGGTACCCCGTGACCAGGTTTCCCGGGATAGCCAAGAGCTGCCCTGGCACGTTTCAGGATGGGGGACAAGTGGGGACAAGGACTGACTGCAATTCCAATCAATTCCAGGTGTTTTTCATCGCCCCGGTTGCCCGTTGCCTTCAAGATCTCCATCTTACATTTGTATACATTTGTCATGTTTATTCCTTCACTATGCTAATGGCCCACGGCACACAAAAGTCGTAGCAAGTGGAAGCAGCGCCAGAGCTTGCCTGGAATCATCGTTAAAACAGCCACCTCGGCTGCGCATAACAAAGCCAAGTTTGACTTACCAGAGGGGACAACATCAACATATTTTATCATCTTTTCACACCTATAGCCTAAGGGACAGTGATGGACAGTGCAGGCATGAGCACGCCACCACACGCCATCAGCATTCGTGTTGCTGGGCTACCCAGCGGTTGTGAGTTCATCCTTTGTGCCATAGGGTATGAGGTCCATGGATTGGTTGAAGTACTGCCTGGCAACACATTTCAGCACCAGCTTAGCGTTCCGAAACATAGTGAGACATAGTGGCACTTGGCAGTGAACTGTGAATCCGGACATGCAAATGTCAAGCTTGCCGGACATAAATTGGCGATTCCACTGCGTTCATCCCATGCCAGGCAAACCCACCAATGTCCATCACCAGCTGACCAGCAAACCTGGGTCATCTCAGCGACTGAAAGGGATGATCAATTTAATTATCAATTCATCAAAATAAATCAGGTATTGAACATATTTGAACATGAGAAACATCCAGAAACATCCAGTTTTACATGAAGCAAAAAGACTTGCCAGGTCATTGCCTGAGAGGTGGATGAAAATTAGGTGCCGTTCGGGTTCGCCCGCACTCAAACAACACATCCAAACAATATCATATACTTGTCACCAGAGGATGAATGAAAACACTGGCTATACGCATTTTGACTTCAGGTTTTCAGGATTTAGGGTTTGATTTAGGGTTTAGGGTTTTAGGTTTAGGGTTTTAGGGTTTTAGGGTTTGTTGTTTTGGATAGTAAAAAACTTTAACCCTAGCAAGGATTTGAGCATGTCAAAGGACATGCAGGATTCGCCGCGGGCAAACCCAGGGTTTGCAACGAACATGTTAAATGTTACAGTGACCAAAACCTGCCGTACCCTCGGCCTTCAATCTTGTACCATACCCATTTCTGCGCTGAGCGTCAAATCCCACGCGCAATATTCATGTCCAAGCATGGTTTGAAACATTGCCTAGAACATAGCCTGGTCTTGTTTATGAGGGAATAAGACAGCGAAAAACATGTGAAGACCAAGAAACATCAGCATGAAGCCAGCGCACCTGTGCAGCGACCCGTTTGCTTTCCGGTGCGTGTGCAAACCCTTGTAACATATGTTGCGAATTGTTGAAGCCTACTGCTCATGGCGGATGCCATGGCTATCCTGCACATTGTATGCGTTTTTGGATTTGTGTTTCATGATTCCACTCAAAGCCCTCAGCACAAGGGATCTGCATAGGGAGGTCTACAGGTTGTCCACACCTTCTTGACTTGAATTTCCTTCTCGATGAATTTTGGCGCAGCCACAAGCGCTCTCGCCCAGTAACTTTCAGTATAACTTTCAGTATATACACAGAAAAAGGACTTAGGAACAGGAATGCTTCGGATTCCTAGGACGCTTCTTTCCACAGAGATGTTGCAGCTGACACGACTTCATACGACTTCCTCGAGGTGAAATCCGAGCCCGAAAATCGAGGAAAATGATTTGCTGCGCACCATAATCTTCTTAGGCGGCGATTCCCACAGGCAAGGCGGACAGGAAGGATGAACTGCCTCTGGGAATGCAGCAGCAGCGAGGCAAAGCAAGATCCAAAACGCAAACAAAAGTGTTTTGTATTGCGTGACATGAAAGAAATCCAGGCTTCCATGAACTTCGAATCAGCTTGTGGGAGCCCATTGATGAGCTTGTGGACAATATGTCGCTGTCAAACTTTTCGTATTGTCTTGACTTGTCAATCTAGGCACTGCATGTTGATCCAAATGGAATTGACAGATTGCCTCAGAATTTCGGAGTCAAATTTGGGAATCTCATGGAATCCACATGGCTCAAGGCCTGACCGTGCTGCGAATGCGTTCTCCTTGGCTCACTATTAAGGCATGAACTCTGAAACTGTGTAGCGTATTGAAAAAAGACTTTCACAAGTACATATTTGTACAGTATACATATGTATGCAAAATGTGCATCCATGTTGAATATACATGTATGTATGTATATTATATACATAATATATTCGATCATGTCGTCTTTTAATTTATCAGATATGTATACAATTATATACATGTGGACAGTCCTCAGACCTTGCCGCTCTTGGCTCTTCGACGTCTTCCAATTCCATGCTGTCATGTGCAAACCATGCAATGATGCTTTGAAGGCTTGGAAGGCTTAGGTAGACATAGTTGGGACATAGTTGGGACATAGTTGGGACATAGTTGGGACATAGGTACCACATGGGTAGACCCATTGGACTTCGACCATGCCATGTGCATCTCGCTAGGGCTGGGACCCACCCAAGCTTTGCAGGTCTTCTTTGGAGCCTAGGGTCCGTAACCCATTTGAATCAAGTAAAGCCATGTAAAGCCCGCAAGAAAGAACCCAAGACATCCCGAGACATGTCACTTGTATTCACTTGTCATGTCACTTATCATGTCAATTAAGCAACCCCAGGATGTTCTGTCTGTCAGAACATCCCCATGTAGACATGTTTCAAACAGGTGGAGCTTTTGCGGTACCTACACCTTTTTTTTTACGCTGACTCAGATCGCGCTGGTCACAATACCTGCAGTAGTTAAATCGCAAAAAAACAGCTGGCCAGCTGCAGTCCTTTTCGAAGCCTTCCAGACTACAGGTGACGGGACTGCCCACCGATTTTCCCGGACCTCGCAACGAGACTCTGTCGCTTCGCAAATCCTGAAGCATTGTTTCAGTGGGCATGGGGAACAAGCACTAAACCAAGAGTACCAGGAAATCAACATAAATCAACCATGCATAGGATTCAAAAACATGTTTCAAAGGATGGAAGAGGATGAACGAGGGTTCACGTTATGTTTCACCCCACCAGACCAACTGACGTATGCTGACACACGTCGAAGGCTTGGCGAGGTCAAGCTGTGGAATGGGTCATCTGGGGTCTGGGTTGGATCCCACCGCTTGTCTTGTGGCCTTGCTGTGGATACGTCGACATCGTCACTATCGCTGTCATCCTGTCGTGCCAAATCAGGTTCTTTCTGAATAGAACGAATGGATATGCAGGGATCGACAAGGAACAAATGTCGTTTGGCTTGTCGAACCTCTGAATGGGTTTCTTTGCGCTTCCACCTGCAACGGCCAAGATAGATCGAGATAGCATCTTGTAAGACCTAAAACGGCAATCCTGAACCATCCTGAACCATCCTGAACCTCTTCGTGTCAGGAAAAGTCTGGAGCAGATCGCTTTGAGCATTGAAGCAACAACCGACAGGTGAACAAGAGCTCGTCACGCAAGCAGTTGCTTGACTTCGTCACTTCGTCTCGCAACCTGACTGAGCAGAGTAGAAGAAGACAAAGGCTACTGAGGACGACCTCGGCTGTCAGCTTGCTGTCAGCTTGGTAACAGTAGTGCGCTGCAGTGGGAGATGTTGAACAACTATGAGCAAGGAATCATCTAGAAACATCTAGAAACATCCAGAAACCACATCTTGGTTCATGGGAGCATGGGAGCGCTTCTGCACATCCACTCGCTTCTCTGTGGCCCTGCCTGTACCACCAAGAAGATGGTCGGGTTGTTTGGAACCACCTCCGTGACTGTGTGGCTGTGGCGATCTTTACATCTGAATTACATATGACTCATTTGACCGATATGACCATGATGGAGAGAAACAAGAGTGGAACAAACAGCAGAAGTGAACCAGCATTGCCTAGGGTGACCCTTTGGCTTTTGGCGGTCAGGCTAATTCAAAGTCAAGACTTCGACACTCTCGCTCCAATCTTCTCCAAATGATACAACTCAGTGACATGACAGGATAAGGTCGTGCCTGTCTTCCTAGCCAAGTCTTTCTATCTTGCTTTTGTTGAGCCCCGTGCCCGCAATATCAATACCAGAAGCACTGGTATGCCAGTCATCCTTGGACTACAAGAACATCAATTGTATTCAGAATATTCAATTGTCAAGCCACCATGTTGTCACCTTGGTCAACTGCGACCTGTCCTTGCGTCCCCTTGAAGGTTGTCAACAGTGTGTATGTGAATCCAAAATGTGCCCTTTGACAGGCGCAGCTGAGGAACGTGAGGCTCATCAAATTGTTCGCCGCATAGTACAGGCCTACTGCCTCTTCTCGGTCCTGGACACGACAGCGTCGCAGATTGCAAGCCATCAGACCATCGGACACACGAACTGTTCCCACGCCTCGACACGTGTCACATCATTGATCAAGGCAAGCATGACGTTACCTCAACTTGCTCAACTTGACATCGCAACTAGCTCTGAAACGCCCATGGACAAAGTCAACCAAAGTGTTGAATCAACTGAATCGATAATTTGATGTGAGTTCATCTGATTTCACATTGAAAGCCGAAAACCCCAGAACTATTGCTGAGGTTGCCACTGGTGAGACCATAGGAGCCCAGCACCTCAGCTCAGAATCAAAATAAAGCAACGAAGAAGAAATATCATGATGAAATATGGAGATATGTAAGCAGATATGACAGAAACTCATGAGTATTAATGCCAACAAATGCCTCAAATCTGGATTGCGTCTAATTTTCCAAAGCCCTGGCCTTTACGATGGTGCTGATCCAAAGTGCCTGTCAGAGCACATCACCAGGCTATTTCAAGACAAGAACAGCTATGTGAGGCATAGCCAATACACAATATTGTGCAATTGATCTCGGTTGAGAGGTCTGGGCTGCTACATACTGAGAACAGCACGTCATACTAGCCATACATTATACATGATTACATACAAAGGACAGTGTCCGGACAGTGACTCAAGACAAAGCAGCAGTCAATCTATACTCCCAGTGCAGACCCAACCCACCCAGCAATCCACAAAGCTGGGGGAGACAGAATTAATCCCTGAATAATGTAGTAATGTTAATATAATTAGTGTATACAATATTTTACCATCCTGTGTAGTTTTTCTAGTTGCAGAGTCTTGCAGAATCTGAATCATCTCCCGGAACATCCAAAGCACCTTTGCAGTTGTGTAGCCAAAGATAAGCAATGACCTGAAAAACTCAAAGCAAAGTATCCATTCCAATCATGAATGTGCATAATCGTGCTACCCATACGAGTGTTGGAGAAACTCCTGCTATCACAAAATTGTTGCTATTGTCACTTTCCATGTATTTCTGCCCCTCCTGGCAGTGTTTGGTCTGTTCTTCAAGATCAACAGCTTGATACAGTTTGCTTATCTGTAAGACGAAAAGTGGGCAGTGTGAGATTTGGGGTTGTAAATGGTTGTAATATGCTTAAAATTGCTTTAATATATTCACTGTGTATGCTTTGGGCTTTGTGATATGCTGTGATACTGTCGGGGAAGTGACGCAAGGCCGCGACCAGGTGGGAGCGAAAGTGCCAATGGCAAAGACAGCTGCTGCCAATCGTCGGTCGACACAGTCGCCTGAAGCAGTGTGCTGGGCAAATCCCAACCAGAACGGTTTGGGTAACACTGACTACAAACAGGTACAAAGGTACGCATGTATACATAAGTATATTATACACATTGTACAAGTGTATTGAATTGTATTGAATATTCATAAATAGCATATGCATGTGAACACTAGTGTTTACTTATCTTGAGTTGGTCGCGTCTCAAGAAAGGCCCTTGGTGTCCCGAATTCTCGGTTGCCGGACTAAATCGGCCAAATGGGCCTCCAAAGATCACTGCCACCTTGGAGGAACTGGTCCCGAACTGGCGTCCCGCTGGTCCCCTTCAGCGAGTTCAGCGAGTTCAACTTCCACACTGATTCCACCCTCCGAGATGCTCCGAGTGTCTGGCGGAATTGATTCCTATGGCTGCATAAGCCATGTAGGACGACATATTGTGACCTCGCATCTGCTACACAATCATACACAATCATGACTCATGAATTAATGCAAATTCTGCAAGCAAAAAGTTGCAAGGAGGGGATCAAGATGGTGAAGATTTTAACCATGTCAAGACCCATCCAATTTTCCAAACCGAACAAGCTCGCTTGCGGGTTGGACAAGTCAAATGAGACAGAAGCTGACTTTTGTATCACAATATAACAAGAATCGAACGGCTTCTGTGTGTCGCTTGGTATGTACAACTCTTTCAATGCTGGTTTTGAACGCCAAGCAAACACTCCCGCACCTGCATGAAATCATATGAAATCAGTGTTTCTGTCATGCTACAGATCCGACAGAGAATGATCAAAAATGATCAAAAGGCATCTACGGATATATAGCCTGCGGAGTGACAACCTGCAAAATCAAATCAGTATTTTTGCTGTTGCTCAGTTGTCTTTGAGCACACAACCCCAGATTTCTGCACGCAGCAGTGCAATCACCTCATAGCCATGGAGAACCTACTTGTGCTGTCCCTACAACTTGATCTTATCTAATGACAATGATTACCTTTTTCAACTACTACAATTTTGCTACCAACAGAAAGCAAATAAAAATATCTCACCTTGCTGTGCTTGCAGAAAGTGGCAAAATGCGAGAAGAAAAGCCGGTGGAAGCACGTGCTCTTTGCCATTCTTCCTTCCCCAAAACAGGTTCTGACTTTCACATTTCTTGCACATGCCCCTTGGATTTTAATCTGTTGTCTGCGATCGAAACATTTGAAGTTGACGGAACTGTGCGGAACTAAAACAGAAAGAACTCTACAAGGGTTCTGCATGGGTTCTGAGTACTATCTGAGTTCATCTGAGCACTGTCTGAGCACTGTCTGAGCACAATGCAAAGGTCTCTGGCAAGGAAACTGATGCCATCTGCAGGCCGGAAGCCAAGAGCACCTCCGGAGGAAGCAAAGACGGCAGAGGCCAGGCATCAGTCGGCAGTCCGCATCAGTTTCACAGGCTGGTTTCGCCGTCCATCGCTTTCCGCTTCTTGGAGTTCTTGCTGCTTCCCTTCGCTTCCCTTTGGTTTGGCAAGTGTTTCCGATTTGATTGGAATATCTTCCGTGATAGTTTTGCTAGCAAATCAGTCATAGTCTTCCACTTACGTGTCGATACCGTTTCTAGACAGTTCTAACCCCGCAAATTAGCCGTGTTTCTTGGTCGTTTTGGTGGAATGGCTACATGCACAAGACAACGCTCCGACTCGTAGCATCTCGGAACAAAGCCACTCTGAGTTCAAACCGTCATGTTCTCGTACCATGATTTGAAGATGTGCTGATTTCACACTGTCGACAGGTTCCATCTGCAAGCCATTGATAATTGCAAATAATTGTCGTATTTCGTTTGCCTTCATGGCTTCCTTTGTTCACTCCATTGGATGACTGCTGTACTGAGAATCTCAAAAAAACTGCAAGGCAAAACCGTTGAGCAGGTTTGAAGATATTTGAAGAGATCTAAAAAAGGAGGCAGCCCATGGCAGCCCCATGTTCACCACGGGTCAAACGACGGCCAAACCTTGACCAGCTCGCAGTTTCGCCTGAACTCAGCAAAGTGGTGACATGGGCCACTCAACTCAGAATTCAGCACCAAGCAGACCAAGCATTGCCACTGTGGAACAGAATTGCCTGCCATGCATGGATTGTCCCATGGGGATTTCATCAAAACTGTGTGCCCCACGAGCAAAGCTTGCAGCCAGAGAAAACGGCATTATTGCAGTCCTGGACTTGAAAATCACAGGTTGCACTACCAAAGTGTCTTGGTTCGGAAGACATCAACATGAATTGCCATCATCAACATTAAAATGAAATGTATAAAAGCAAACGAAATGCACTGTGTATAGAAAAATTGTGCTTCTGAAGCCATGCGAGATGGCAAGTGGATTTAATCGTCCTTTTGCGCGACACTTTGTTTGCACAGATTGTGATAAGAAAGGATAAGAAAAGCACCAAAGGCTGGGTGGATATGGGAAATCTATGGAAATCTGGATTTCGACAGAGTGGTTTTCGACAAGACGTTGAACACAGAGACACTGAGCCAGTGTGGCCGCCTCCTCATCCGAGTCTGATCTCAGAACACATACCAGGTTGCACACAAGTCTTCCGGCAGGCAAAACGTCAAAAGTCGTCAAATATAACAACAAAATCAAATAAAATCAATGCAAATCAACCACCAAAAAACTGAGGACACCGCGACTTGTCCATCTCAAAGGTTGGCACGTTTGCGCCCCCCACAAAAGATGTTTGTCTATGTCTTTCCACTATAGTTGGGTTTTGGCGTTCCAAGTGATACCAAAGAGAATCCGAGCCTTCAAAAAGCTTGACAAGTCGTATTCAGCACTTCCAGATCTTCCAGGACAGGGCCTTGCCAAAGCAGAAAGTGATAGAAAGTGAGAAAAGAAATTGGCAAAAGTGGAAAAAGAATTTTGAAAAGAATTGAAATTGGCAAAGGTCCAAAGGTCATTCAATGCACGGAATATCCTGCACCTAGGCTTGAGCCAAACATGCCATGTTGCTCCGGGTGCTTTTCCTGTGCGTCTGATGTAGTGTTACCTCTAAGGCTCCAGGGCAAGTCTAGCAATTTGATTCAGTGAGTGCGAATGCTCGCCACGACTCGCCACTTCATAATGGCAATGCTTTTGGATGGCGCTAGCCCTGGCTTTCAAGTCGCTATGTCCTTCGCGCTTTATCTTCACCGGATGTCTCTCTGTTTTCCATTTCGCTAAGCTATGGAAGCCCATGATGTTTCCCGAGAAAGAGGCCTTCACCCGGCGAAAGTCTTTGACTTTGCGAGTGATCGTTGCACTGAGATCTTGCTCAATCCAAATGGAAGTGACATTGCACCCTCCAACATGGCGGAAGGTCAAGAAACAAGGCATGCGCTCCAATCAATTGTCTAGAGTCTAGAGCCTAGAATTTCTAGAATTGCTTGATCAAACACAATGCCTTACAAGTGTCCCAGAAACCGAAAGGCAAAAATAATCCAGAAACACTACGGTATTCTTTCCACTCCCAAGAACGCCAGAACTCCATCCTGCGCACTGGCCACTGACCTTTCTATTCTTGGTCTGATCACACATCATGCTATCTTCCTCCAGCGCAAGCCATCCGCCACCTCCTGAATTGCTTGCTACAAAATGCGACCGAAGTACAATAGCACAGATTTCTTTGGATGATTTGGGGAGACTGATTTTCCGCTGGAACTTGACAAGTCGTTTGGCAACATCTTTAGTGGCAAACTGAGAGACTCTGCGAGAACAGCAGCTGTCAATGCGAGCAACTGTTGGCATTTTGCACCACTGATGAGTATGCCAGTAACTGAGTATGCTTCAGTATGCTTCAGTAGGCTTCAGTAGGCTTCAGTATGCTTGGTATCTGTTGACTTGACGCTTTCCTAAAACCTTTGGAGCAACCCCCTTTGGTTTGTACTTGCACTCCACTCTTCAATGGCTTGACCATACTTCACTGCATTTGGCAGTCCTGGAGGCTGCTTACACTACGAGCAGATTTCCACGAGCACTGACCTCATTCGGACCAGATATAGAATAGCACTGGTGAGATCTGGTGAGGATATCAAGGAGAAGATTGAGAAGAGAAGTTGATACCAAGACATGAGATCTTTTTGAACACTGACTCAGCACATTGATCTCGGCACGCTCAGCACATGACAACAGTATGCTCTACAACCCTCTTGCGGCACCAAACATCTCCTGGATGTGCCAGGAGAGCAGAAGAAGTAAAAGATGTCCCAAGTTGTAGGACGACAAGTTAAACAAGTAGGTACAAGTCTGACACAGGCCAAACGACAGAAAGCCAGATCTGTAATCTGTACATTATTGTTCCATTTTGATCTTTGATGCTCACTTTCTGTCCTGAGTCTTTCAATGTTTGGGTAGTTGTTGCGGAAAAACCTCAGCTTGACTAGGTGCAACTCGTGGACAAATCTGAAGCCAGACAGCCGACTTGAAACGAATTAAAAGGACTCAAAAAAAAAAAAAAAAAACAGCATTGTCCCCTGACAGGATCCCTGGATTCTGCATGCAAGCCATGCAATGCAAGTCATGCAGAGACCACTCCTTGGTTTTTGAACCTAACCCGCTGTGGAGGCGAATTAGTTTTGCCTTGGATATGGAAAATCGGCAGCCACGGAGCATGTAGTCCACCTCTTCAGTCCACACGCAATCCTCGCACACCAAGACCTAAGACATTCCCAGCCCGCGAGAATCAAGGGGGTGAGGCAGCAAAAAGAGAGAGAAGAAGCAGGACCCACTTGAGAAGGGGAACACGAAAGGTAGGTAATCAAGAAGGAGGATAAAAAATGGAGGGCGGCCAAAAGAAAAAATATTGGTGAGGAAACCCCAAACAGCAGCATTGCAGGTGCAGAAAGGCGTCTTCGTGCAAAAATGTCTTGGTACAAAAGCCTCTTTGTGTAAAATTGCAAAAGCTGGCCTGTGTAAATGTAACACTTTCTCTGTCTAAAAGCATCTGAGTGCAAAAGAAGCCGCGTGTAAAAAGGTTTCGGTGCAAAAAGTTCTCTGGTGTAAAAAAATCCACGTGTTTTCAAGATGCTGTCTGCACAGTGGTTTTGGGCGCGTGCGTAAAAGCTTCTGTGCGAAAAAGTCTCGGCGCAGCGTCTGTGTGTAAGAGCCTGTCTGCGCAAAAGCCTCTCTGTATAAAACGCCTGTGTGTAAACGCGCCTGTAAATAAAGGCACCTGTGCGTAGACGATGCTCGCTGCAAAGGCCTCTTTGCGTTAAAAAAATCTGTGCGTAAAAGCGACGGCGTGTAAAAACCTCTCTGTGTAAAAGCTGGCTGTGTAAAAAAACGTGCTGTGTGCAAAAGTTTCTCTGTGTTAAAGGTTCTATGCGTAAAGGCTTCATTGCGTGTAAAAACTGCTCTGGGTAAAGCTTCTCCCCGCGAGAGTTTCAGCGTGTAAGAGTTTCTTGGTGTAGTTTGTGTGTACAAGTTTCTCTGTCTCAAAGTGTTTCTGTGTAAAAATGCCTTTGTGCAAAAGCTGGTCTGTGTAAAGGCTTCTCNGTGTAGTTTGTGTGTACAAGTTTCTCTGTCTCAAAGTGTTTCTGTGTAAAAATGCCTTTGTGCAAAAGCTGGTCTGTGTAAAGGCTTCTCTGTGTAAAAACTGCTGTGTGTAAAAGTATCTGTGTGTAAAGGCATCTGTGTGTAGAGGCGTCTGTGCGCAAAGGCTGCGCTGTGCAAAGACATCCTTCTGCAAAGCATCGTGCGTAGAAGCGTCTCCGTCTAGGAAAAATCTTTGTGTGAAAGCCTCTGTCTGTACTGGCGCCTCTGCGTGTGTAAAAGCTTCTCTGTGCACAAACCTCTCTGTGTAAAAGTATCTGTGTCTAAAAACTGTTTTGTGTAAAAGCTTCTGCGTAACGTCGTTTGCTTGTAAAATTATAATTATCTGTCTAAAATGCGTCACCACACCAACAGCTCAAAAAAAAACAGGGAAAGAAAGAGTCTCAAATACTTGCTGTGGCTACTGTTGTTGATGACGGCGGTGATGCGCGCAGAGCCACAAAAACCGTCATCTTGGTGGTGTTTTGCAATTTTTTGAAAGCATTCAAAACAAAAAACACCGTAAATAGCGATGTTTTTGGCGTCTCACAAGCCAAAAACCATGGTATTTACGGTGTTTTTTGCCCCTGGTAGCAAAAACCACGGTATTTACAGTGTTTTGTGGACAA